>CAUYON010085199.1:0-43743 GCA_963573935.1 Arctocebus calabarensis
GGCAGAGTCTCACTCTTACTCAGGCTGGTCTCAAACCTGTGAGCTCAGGCAATCCATCCGCCTTGCCTCCTACAGTGCTAGGATTACAGGAGTGAGCCACCACACCCAGCCCGAATTTTTTTTTTTTTTTGAGACAGAGCCTCAAGCTGTCACCCTGGATAGAGTGCTGTGGCATCACAGTTCACAGCAACCTCCAATTCCTGGGCTCAAGCAAGTCTCCTGCCTCTGCCTCCCAAGTAGCTGGGACTACAGGTGCCTGCCACAATGCCCGGCCATTTTTTGGTTGCAGCTGTCATTGTTGTTTGGCGGTCCTGGGCTGGATTCGAACCTGCCAGCTCAGGTGTACATGGCTGGCGCCTTAGCCCATTGAGCCACAGGCACCGAGCCTTTTTTTTTTTTTTTTTTTTGAAAGGCGAGTGTGCTATGTTGTCAGCCCAGCTCACAGCAACCTCAGATTCCTGGGTTCAAAGCTGTCCTCCTGCTTCAGCCTCCAGAGTAGTTGGGACTACAGGCATCTGCCACAATGCCTGGCTAATTTTTGTTTTTGTAGTAGAGATAGGGTCTCGCTCTTGCTCAGGCTGGTCTTGAACTCCTTGGCCTCCCAGAGTGCTAGGATTACAGGTGTGAGTCACCCTGCCTGGCCCATGTGGTTCAATTTTGACCTGTGTCCTCTGATCTGGTACTGCTCGTACAGTGGGCCCTGTAACCACAACCCCTTCATTGGCCCCAGGGCATAGGTAGAAAGACTAAGGTTCCAGACTCGTATGCAAAAGGACAGGGATTCTGGACAGTGTACAGACTGAAGGCAGCACTTCCTACTTTTGAGGGGCTGTCTCTCCATTATACCTGTGTACACGCCTGGGAAAGCTTATAATCAGACCCATAGTGGTATACTGGGACTTCCAGATGAGAGATGGACAGCCCTGGGCTTATGTGTAGCACTTGAGATCATTTCATATGCAGTAGGTCCCATTCAGGAAGAGATGAGGGCCTGCTGCCCTCAAAGGAGGACACTGCAAAACAAAGGAGCTTCCAAGCCAGTCCCTGTAAAGGGGCACTCCTCTTTCACACTCTGGTCAGATACCTGGGCCAAAAGTGGGCCTCGTCAGTGGCTGAGGGAGAACTAGAGGGTGAAGAATGGCCGAAACTTGCTAGGAGCCCCTCTCGGATGTTACTAAACTACCAGGAGTCCTCAGAGAAGGTATTAGAGGACCCTTAATCCAGTTTTACTCAATCTCCGGGTGTCCTCCCTGGGACCAGATCCAAGGGATCCTCTGTTCTCAGACTCATGCACAATAACAGACAGGTTTGAGCAGTCCCCGAAGCCACCACCTCCAGGCAGCCCTCCCTGGTACCCAATGTGCTCCGCCCCTAGACTTTGGGGAGGAATGGGGTCTCGGGGTCAAGGGTCAATAGGGCGGGCTGGATACCGGAAGCGGAAGCACAGTGCATTTCCGGCGCGCAGCGGGCGGCCATGTTGGAGCAGCTGAGGCGGCGCAGAGGCGCGTCTTGGGTCCCCGCGGCGGCGCCGGTAGGTTGGAGCCGCGGGCCTAGCCGCGCCGCGGAGGGGCGGCCCGCGAGGCGGCAGGGCGGACGGGCCCGCAGCCGACTCTTCGCGGACCCGCGTCCTCCGCTGGCTTGGCTGAGACCCCACCCCACCCCCACCCCGCACCCAGTGACTCCACCCTGGGGTTGGGCGGTCCCGGTCTGGCTAGCACTGCTCGTCCCGAACATTTCGCTGCCGCCGTGATCCCTGCCTCCCCTCCGTGGCTTAGGTCTTAGAAACGCGGATTTCCAACCTGAGGCTCCCGATCCGCCCCCGCTCCCGGTACGCCTGGATGGCGCCTCTCCCGCCCCCACCTTCCGTCAACATACCCTGTCTGCCCTGGGGGCACGTGTGAAGGGGAAGTTGGGGGCCTGGCAGCAGTCTCTGTTTCCGAAGCTTCTTGAAAGCCCAGAAGATTTTTCCCGGGGGTCTGGACCAAGCTGGGTGGAAGAGCCCCAGGTTACCCGCCATATCTGCTGGAGGGTGTGGGGGTTGGGGGGGAATAGATCCTTCCCTGTTTATTCTACAGTTTACTGCCCTGGGAACTATACCCTCCAGATAAAAAATTAATAAAAGAACTAAAGTCATGTGCAAGGATTGTGCTTGGAGAATGGCCTCTGGGGAGGGGAAGTGCCTGAGAAACCTGAGGATCCTAGAATGTTTCCAAACAAAGAGCCCCTGGGTACTTTCTCCAGGGAATTCTGAAGACTTCATCTGCTCCATTAGGGCATTGGGAAGAAGCTGCACAGACAGGGCTCATGGCACCAGGGACCTGCCTTATCCCAGCTGATGTTTTAATGCTCCCCAGAGGTTGGGAAGTTGCCACCTGCCTCTTGGAGCCCTCACATGTCAGATTCAGTTTTAGGTCTTAGTCATGATCAGTAGCCACAGCTTTTTCAAAAAAGTCTGCAACAAGTTGAATGTTCCAGGCAGCTTTACTTGGTCTTTACCAAGGTTTGCATCCCTCCCAAGTCCCAGGAAGGAAGGCTTAGACATCAAATGTCTAGTTGACTCACCATCCTATATGGAGCTTTTGGCTCCCATTTTCCTCAGACCTGAAGCTCTTAGTTTGGCTGCCTGGTTCCCTAGAGATATCTCATTAGCACCTTCTACTTATCAGCTTTTTACTTGCCGTTGAAGAAAAATTGGTGGCTCTTTTCTGGAATTGATCTCCATGTGTCTGGAGCTAGGAATTGGGCTGCCAAATAGCCTGTCTGGGGATTGTGAAGGCAGAACTTACTGTGGGCAGGGAGATTTCTCTATCTCACCCCACTTCTGTACCTGTACTGGAGAAACAGAAATGGGCATGGACATTGAGAGTAAGTCTGGACCCTTTGGCTAACATTCAAGGCTCTTTTTTGCTCTGCCCTCACCTATTTTTCCAAGTAGACCTCTATCTGTGACCCAGACCCCAACCCCAACCCCATACCAAGTGTCCCTTATTCTTACTTGAGAACCATTGCATTGGTGGCTGTTTGCCATTTCCATCTGGTCCTTTCCACTCATCAATCACATCCTAACTAATTATTGCTTCTCCCAGGAATCCTTCCCTGACCCACTGGCAAGCTGAGTTGACCCTATACCCCATACCAAGTATACCTTATTCTTTTTTACTTCAGAGCCATTGCATTGCCTGTTCCTCATTTCTATCTGGTCCTTTTCCTGTTATCACTCATACCCTAGCAAAGTATTGCCTCTCCAGGGAATCCTTTCCTGACCCATTAGCAAGCTAACTGGGTGCCACCATACCTCTCAAAAACCTTAAAGGTGGCTTTGTCTTGTATTATGGACTGGACTTCTTGAGGATAGGGCTATTTGCCCATGTTCCCAGGGCTGAAATTAATACTAGGTTTCTGGCCTCGGAAAACACAGAATTGCATTAAAATATGAAATTGAATTAAAATTAAAAGACAAATCTTAGCAGGAACCCAGCAGCAGATTCAGTGGCCCTGTGGCTCTAAAGTGCTTCTGATCATGTATCTTAAAGAAGCTGCCCACCACCCCCCTTCTACCTTAACATGGTAAGAGAATTGAGAGACCAAGGTATTATAGCAGGGAGTGACTCACTCTGGCCAGGCCCCTTGGTATCATGGAGAGTGGGGGCCCTGATTGACTTGTCTACCTGTTGTGGCCCCCTATCTCAGTGTCATTGACTTTTTTCCTCTTGCCTTGGAGGTGCTGAGCACTGGTTTGTGGATACCCAGGCAGATCTGCAGTGCCTAATGCCATGAGCGTGTTGGTGCAGCATGTGGAGGAAAAAGCTGTGCACTCCTGGTCGCGTATCTCCACGGCAGGGAAGAAGGCCCTGGAAGAGGCGCTGCTTGTCTTTAACCCTATGAGCCAGGATCTCAGTGCCACAGAGGCCCAGCTTGTGGCCTTTCTGCAGGGCCTGCGAGATGATGGCTTCCAACCTACCATCCTGCGCAGTGGTGACGTGTATGGCTATAGTTCATGCACAGCCAACCCTCCAAGCCAGACAAAGCTGCAAGCTCGTGCTCCCAACCCAGCTACCACATCACCTCCAGCCAGTGCTCCCCGAACTGCCATGCAGCTGCCTGCAGGCCGGGCCACATTACTCCCTATGCCACTATCTGGCAGACTGGCCAAAGCATCCACACCAGCCCTTGCCAAACATGCTACCACCAACCTGCTTTTGAGCTCCCTGAAGCAATCAAGTGCCAACCGTGCCCGAGGTGCAACAGTGGGCTTCCCCACCCACCTATATCCAGGGGTCTACCCTGCCATGCGGCTCTCTGTTGTCCTTGAAGCCCTGGTTCCACTCAAGACTCCTATGCCCTGTTTGGGTGCCAAGCACAAGGCACAGTCACTGAGGTTCTCACTTGCAGACTCTCTGAAACTGCGGAAAGGTTCAGGGAAGGGGAAGGGTCCAGGGAAACCCCTGTCCAAGGCGCCCAGAAAAACCACAAAGACGGGCCCCAAATGTCTGACTTGTAAAGGCCCTGGGGCTGGACCCCAACAAAGCACTGGGTACCAGAGCAAGACCTACAAAGTCACTGGGTCACTCAGTGGCCTGCGAATGAAGGGGGGCTCTGCCCTGGGTACCAAAACAGCCCCAGCCAAGGCAACTCAAATACTGGCCAAAGCTACTTGTACCAAGGCCAAGGTGGCTCAAACACAGACTAAGACTGCCAAGACCAAGGCTGCACGGGCCAAGGCCAGGGCCAGGGCCGCACGGGCCAAGGCCAGGGCCAGGGCCGCACGGGCCAAGGCCAGGGCCAGAGCCGCACGGGCCAAGGCCAGGGCCAAGGCTGCACGGGCCAAGGCCAGGGCCAGGGCTGCACGGGCCAAGGTCAAGGCATTGCAGGCCAGAGCCAAGGCCAAGGTGGGTTTGACTCAGTCCAGGGGCAGGGGCAGGCCAAAGAGCTCTGCTCAGGCCAGAACTGCAAGGAAGGGCCAGAACAGCTGCCCTGAGACTATTGGACAGAAGAGGAAAAGGGCTGAGGAGGCAAAAGATCTTCCTCCCAAGAAGAAAACACGGCTTGGCCCCCGATCTAAGGCACAGCTAGGGCCTGGAACAGCAAAGTTGCTAAAATGTCATGCCATTAAGGTAGATAAGCGCTCCTCGGATGATGAGGTGCGGCAGCGGGCTCAACGGATCCTCCAGATGAACCTGTCTCCCGTAATACGGCTCCAGCCATTGCTTCCATATTCAGCACCCTGATTCCTTCACACAGCAATGTTTGGGGAAACAGCCCAGCTATCTGTGTGGCCAGTGGCACAGTGTGCTATGCCCAAGGACTCCACAACCTCGAGGACTCTGGGTACCTCTCCAGGGTCCTGACAGCCACCAGCCTCCTTTCAGAAACTGGAGGATGTGGGGTGGGGTGGGCGGGTGGGAGGGATGTTCTTACGGCGCGATGCACTGTGACTTGTTTTTCAAGTTGTATGTCCACTGTTCCATCTATCACGTTTTATACCTTTCCACCTTCCAGTCTCCCTGCCCACCCTTCATGGTCTTTTTGTGTGTGTGTGGCTGCCGGCAGGCCAGTTCGAGCATATAGGGAAAGTGGCCCCAAGAACAGGCCTACAAGCTCTCTTGCAGGGGGGTTGTAGGAGGGGGCAGTTCCCAGGCCCCTTTGGAGAGATGAGGGGAAACTAATGTGGTTGTGTGTGAGGCATACCCTCACGGCAGAAGTAGAGCTACTGTAAGGTAAGACACCTCCCTTTGAGACTGTCCTGATTTGTTACCCAGACAGTTCCCATGTAGGAGAACAGTAGGCAGTTCCACTGGGAGCCTTGCAGCCAACAGGTTTTTAGGCCAGGGAAGGGAGCCTTTGTGATATTGCTCCCTGGGAGCCAGTTTGCTTGGGTTCGTCTCCCATGGGGCCCGGCCTAAAGGGGTTGAGGCACCTCTCACCCTCTGCTTTGGAAGGGAGTGACTAGCCTCAACGTGGTAGCAAAGGGCTAAGTGTTCAGACTGCAGAGCCTTCCGTGGCTGACCAAAGTATTTTCTCTGGTTGGGTGGAATACTTCTAATAGTGGAGCCAGACAGGTTTCCACAACTGCTGCCTCAGCATGCTTTCTGCATGGATTTCAAGTGCTTTCTACTCTCAGATCCAGCCACACCGTGCTCCCCTATTTGGGCCTGTATGTTTTAGACGTTGGGCCTTTTTTGCTTTGGAGAGAGGGCTGGGCCCTAGGCCCTTGAATGGGAACTTAAGTACCTTGCCTATCTGCAATACATTGCTAGGTGCCTAGGCTGACTGGCAGTCAGTGGGGTGGGCAGAGAGGGGACACAGTCCCCAGAGGTTCAGAGAGACAACAGCTTTGCAGGACTGAGGATGGGAGCATCATATATTTATCATTTTTATTTTTTTTTTTTTTGAGACAGAGTCTCACTATGTCACCCTGAGTAGAGTACGTAGCATCACAGCTCACAGCAACCTCAAACTCTTGGGCTTAAGTGATTCTCTTGCCTCAGCTTCCCAAGTAGCTGGGGCTACAGGTGCCCACCACAATGACTGGCTATTTTTTTTTTTTTTTTTTGGTTGCAGTTGTCGTTTAGCAGGCCCAGGCCGGGCTGGAACCTGCCAGCTTGGGTATATGTGGCTGGTGCCTTACTCAGTGAGCCATGGGCACCAAGCCAAGGGAGCAACATTTAAATGAGAATCAGGTCTTTTCTATCTCTGTGTCCAGGTTGTGCGAGTTTTGGAGAAGGGTGAAGGTGGGTGTGCTTGTTGGTACCCCATCCCTTCTGTATCTAGTGGCTACTATTTATTTAACATCCTTACTCTGGTTGTGTCTGCCCTTGGTTCCCCAAGCTGGGGACTCCCTTGCTTCCGGCTTTTCTATGGCCCCATAACCCTTCATGCTTCTTGCCTCTGACAGTTCTGCTTTCATCTACAGCAGCGATTCTCAACCTGTGGGTCGCAACCCACAGGAATTGTATTAAAGGGCCACAGCATCAGGATGGTTGAGAACCACTGATCTACAGTGTGAGTGTGGGAATGACCTGAAGGGTGCATTCAGTTCCTCAAGTACCACTCAGCATGGGGCCCACTAAGCATACTCTTTTAGGTCTGATTCCAGCTCCCAGCACCCAGGACTCCCATCTGTATTGGGTCTTCTCTTTCCCTTTTTGCTGCTCCTGCTGCTAATAGGTGAGGGATTATCTCTTTACCAGAGAGCCAGCCAGAGGAGAAGGAAATACTGGTCTTCCTTGTGGGGTGGGGTTATGTGGAAGGTATCTGTAGGATCTTTTACTTGACCCTGCGTCTCCTAGAATAGATCAGGTTCCTAGAACAGTTGCCCAGGAAGTGCCAGATACACTTTCCCCACCTGGCTGCTCAACTGGTAGTTGCCACCTGCCCAACAGCAACCTGGTTGTTGGCCACAGCCAGAGCCTTCAAACTTCATCTACCTGTGTCCTCCTTGGCCTCAAACTACTGCCTTTTCTGTCATCTGCAGGTGGTAAGGAGTGTGAGAATTCAAGACTAGTATCTTTGGGGTGACCTGGGCAAGTTTGGCTCTGTGGGGGAACTAGAGAGGGGCCTGTGCTGTGAAATTTTGGAGTAGAGGTCTGACAATGAACCCCCAGTCTAGTCCTGGGCCCTCCTGCAGGACTTCTAAGAATTGCTGCTTCTGTGACTCTCGGGACCAGGAACACTGTGACATTGAGAATAATCTCCTGAAATGGCTGTGGTGGCAACAAGATCTGGTGGCAGGGAGAGAGTGAAGAAGGTGCCAGTGTACCCACATTTGTGTGAGTCTGGAGTGTGGGGTCAGGGCCTGGTCACTCTGATTAGCCTCCATAGCTGCAGGTGTTCAACACATTACCATTCAGCTGGATCTAGAGGATACCTTCTACTTTACCCACCTCATCATGACATTGAAGGTACCCAGTCCCCCAGCCTGAGGGATTGCAAGTAAGTGCTGACTCTTGCCTCCCTACTTGGTGCCCTGGTGATCCAAGGGTGCCTTTTGTCCTCAGACATTGTACTCAGCAGCTCTGCTGCTTGAGCACTCTAGTAGACCATGGCCCCTTCCCGCATGTGTGCCAATAACTTTGCCCACAACTGCTCATGCCTCTTTCCCAGATCGTTCCTGCCTCTGGAAACAGGGTCAGTGACCTCATCTGTGACCAGTGTTATTGGGATGTTGAGCCTTTCTCTGAGGGTGAAGTCAGGCCCAGGGAAAGGAGAGATTGGTCCCTGGAGTGAAATCAGAGACTCAAGTCTCAGGTAATTTTCAAAGTTCTGGACTGCGCCATTCCAGTGGAGGCCTCAGACAACTGTGAGTTTCAGGGTAATCATCTCCAGGTCCAATCTTGTGCCTATGTGTTAGGACAGAATCAGTTACCCAGTGGGGGGAAGATGAGGCCCTGCCTGATCTGGTGGGACAAGGCAAGCAGGCAAGCCAGCTCAGTCTCCCACGGTCATTCCCTAGCTGTGCCCCATCATAGTCCTTTATTGTGGTCCTTGTGGCTGGCCTCACATCCCTGTCTTATCACTGTTCCCCTATCCCTGTGCCCAGTGCCCCATCACTACCCTCCATATCTGCTCCTATCTCTACCCCTCATAACTCTTTCCTTTGTGGTCCCTCATCGTTGCCTCTATCGTTCTCTCATGGTCCCCCTGTCATTTTCCCTTATTAGATTCGTGACGCTGGCCTCAGTTGGTACCCTCCATCCCTGCGGTTGCCTCTTCCTTGTAAAGAAGTCTTGTTAAAAGATAAGAAAGCCACATAAACATAATCCAGGAGGGAAGCCTAGAGCTAAGCCAAGAAAGTACTAGATCAAGACAAACCCCAAAGTAGCTTTTTCTCTAATCCCCTGGGTGCTTCTTACCAATTGACTGTGGTTGTTACCATCTGCTCATCCTGAGACCTTATAATAGGACTACAAGCTGCTGTTGCTTTTTCCTGCAGAGGAAACATGTAGGAGGTAGCCTCAGCTTGGTACCTGAAGTACACCTCTTTCCCAGATCCTTCCTGCCTCTCGACCAGGGTCAGTGACCTCATCTGTGACCAGTGTTATTGGGACATTGAGCCTTTCTCTGAGGGTGAATTGTGGCCCAGGAAAAGGGGAGATTGGGCCCTGGAGTGAAATCAGAGTCTCAAGTTTCAGGTAATTTTCAAAGTTCTTACCTAAGGTAAGGAACAGAGAGAGGAGCCATGGACCTATCCCTTCAGCTATGTGTTCATTTCAAAGTGACAAATTGAGCCCCATCCCCTGTCAGGCAATTTCTGGGCAGTTCTGGATGGGAAACAGACAGAATAAATACCTGTCTTCTTGGAAATGAAATCAAAGTAAGAAAAACAGTTGATAAATATCAAATTATAGGCATGCATTGTTTAATGACAGGGATACTTTATGAGAAACATGTCATTAGGCAGAATTATGTGATCATCACAGAGTGTGCTTACACAAACCTAGATGTTATAGCCCACTACATACCTAGACTATATGGTAGAGCTTCTTGCTCCTAGGCTACAAACCTGTACAGCATGTGACTGTACTGAATACTGTAAGCAACTATAATACAATGGTAAGTATTTTTGTATCTAAACACAAAAAAGGTAACAGTAAAAAATAGGGTATAGGGCGGTGCCCATGGCTCAGCAAGTAGGGTGCTGGCCCCATATACCGAGAATGGCGGATTCAAACCCAGCCCTGGCCAAACGCAAAACCAAAAAATAGCCAGGCGTTGTGGCGGGCACCTGTAGTCCCAGCTACTTGGAAGGCTGAGGCAAGAGGATCGCCTAAGCCCAAGAGCTGGAGGTTGCTGTGAGCTGTATGACGCCACGGCACTCTACCGAGGGCCATAAATTAAAACTCTTGTCTCTAAAAAGAAAAAAATGTTTAAAAAACAAATAGGGTATAAAAGATAAAAATTGATACACTTGTGTAGAGCATTTACAATGAATCAAGCTTGAGGACTGGAAGTTGCTCTGGGGAGTCATTTTGTGGTGAGTATATGTGAAGGCCTAGGACATTACTGTACACTACTGCAGAATTTGCAAACACTGTATACTTAGGCTACATTAAATTTATTTTAATTGTTTTCCTCAATAACCTTAGCTCACGGGAACTTTTTTACTTTATAAACTTTTTAATTTTTAAGCTTCTTGACTCTTATAAAACTTATTTTAAAGCAAACACATTGTACAGAAATATTTTTCTTTATAAGCTTTTTATATTAAAAAAATACATAATTTGGGCGGCGCCTGAGGCTCTCTGGGTAGGCCACTGGCTCCATATACAGGGGTGGCCAGTTCAAACCTGGCCCCTGCCAAACTGTGACAAAAATAGCCTGGGTATTGTGGCGGGCACCTGTAGTCCCAGTTACTCGGGAGGCTGAGGCAAGAGAATCACCTAAGCCCAGGAGTTGGAGTTTGCTGTGAGCAGTAATGCCACAGCACTCTACTGAGGGTGATAAAGTGAGACTGTCTCTAAAACAACAACAACAAAAATACATATATTTTTGCCAGGTGCAGTGGCTCACGCCTGTAATCCTAGTACTCTGGGAGGCTGAGGCAGGTGGATTGCCTGAGTTCACAGGTTCAATACCAGCCTGAGCCAGAGTGAAACCTCATCTCTAAAAATAGTTGGGCATTGTGGCAGGCGCCTATAGTCCCAGCTACTTGGGAGGCTGAGACAAGAGGATCATTTGAGCCCAAGAGTTTTTGAGGTTGCTGTGAGCTACAACATCACAGAGCTCTACTGAGACAACAAAGTTGAGACTCTTTAAAAAAAAAAATTAAGGCAGCACGTGTGGCTCATCAAGTAGGGCGCTGGCCCCATATACCAAAGATGGCAGGTTCAAACCCGGCCTCGGCCGAACTGCAAAACAGAAAAACAGCCGGGCATTGTGGCAGGCGCCTGTAGTCCCAGCTACTCGGGAGGCTGAGGCAAGAGAATCATCTAAGCCCAAGAGTTGGAGGTTGCTATGAGCTGTGTGACACCAGGCATTCTACTGAGGGTGATAAAATGAGACTCTGTCTCTATAGAAAAAAAAAATGTTTTTACTTTTGTTGAAAACAAAGAAACACATTAATTTAGGCCTACACTGCCCTCTCCTATGATAATAATACCTTCTGGAATATCTCCTGAGGGAACTACCTGAGGCTGTTTTACAGTTAACTGGGGTTTTTTTGTTTTTGTTTTTTAAATAAGTAGAAGGGTGTTGTGGCTCATGCCTTCATACCTGTAATCCTAGCACTTTGGGAAGCTGAGGCAGGAGCATCTCTTGAGCTCAGGACAGGAATTTTTTTTTTTCTTATTGAGAGAGAGTCTCACTTTGTTGCCCTCAGTATAGTACCCTGTCATCATAGCTCACAGCAACCTCAGACTCCTGGGCTCAAGTGATTTTCTTGCCTCAGCTTCCTGAGTAACTGGGATTAGAGGTGTTTGCCACAACATCTGGCTATTTTTAGAGGTGGGGTCTTGCTCTAGCTCAGGCTGGTTTCGAACTTGTGAGCTTAGGTTATCAACTCTCCTAGGCCTCTCAGAGTGCTGGGATTACAAATGTGAGCTACTGCACCCTGCAAGCTCATGAGTTTAAGACCAGCCTGAGCAAGAGCGAGACCCCTTTGTATTAAAGAAATAGAAAAACTAGGTAGGCATTGTGGCAGGCACCTGTAGTCCCAGCTACTTGGGAGGCTGAGACAAGAGGATCCTTGAGCCCAGGAGTTTGAGGTTGCTGTGAGCTGTGATGAAGCCATTGCACTCTAACCTGGGGTAACAGAGTGAGACAGTGACAAAAAATAAAGAAATAAATAAAAAGAATCTCTTGAGTCCAGGAGTTCCAGGCTGCAGTTAGCTATGATCATACCACTACCCTCTATCCTAGGTAACAGACCAAAACCCTTTCTCTAAAAAATTAAAATAAAGGGCAGCATCTGTAGCTCAGTAGGCAGGGTGCTGGCCAAATACACCTAGGGGGGTGGGTTCAAACCTAGGCCTGCTAAGCAACAATGACAACTGCAACCAAAAAATAGCCAGGCCTGTGGCTCAACGGGCTAAGTCGCCAGCCATGTACACCTGAACTGGCAGGTACAAATCCAGCCCAGGCCTGCCAAACAGCAATGACAGCTGCAACCAAAAAATGGCCGGGAGTTGTGGCAGGCACTTGTAGTCCCAGCTACTTGGGAGGCTGAGGCAGGAGACTCGCTTGAGCCCAGGAATTGGAGGTTGCTGTGAGCTGTAATGCCACGACACTCTATCCAGGGTGACAGCTTGAGGCTCTGCCCGCCCCCCGCCCCACAAAAATAGCCAGGCATTGTGGTGGGCGCCTGTAGTCCCAGCTACTTGGGAGGCTGAGGCAAGAGGATTGCTCTCGCCCAAGAATTTGAGGTTGCTATGAGCTATGATGCCATAGCACTCTACCCAGAACAATAGCTTGAGACTCTTTGTCTCAAAAAATAAATAAATAAAATAAAATAACATTAGGAAAAAAAATAGACTTGTAAAAGGAGAACAGCTGTGCAGTGTGCTTCAAAAAAAATAAAAATAAGTAGGAGAACAGGAGTACACTTTAACCAGTAAAACGTATAGTATAGTAAATACACAATCCAGTAACAGTAATTTATTATCAAATATTATATACTCTACATAATTGTGCTGTACTTTTTTTTTTTTTTTTTGGAGACAGAGTCTCACTTTGTCACCCTGGGTAGAGTGCCATGGTACCATAGCTCACAGCAACCTCAAACTCTTGGGCTCAAGTGATTCTCTTGCCTCAGCCTCCCTAGTATCTGGGACTACAGGTGCCCACCACAATACCCACCTATTTTTTGTTCATTTGCTTAACAGACCTGGGCCAGGTTCAAACCCACCAGTGAGGCCAGTGTCCTAACCACTGAGCTATGGGCACCCAGCCAGTGTGCTGTACTTTCATACTGACAGTACAGTAGGTTTGTTTATATAGCATCACCACAAACATGCGAGTAATGTGTTTCCCTGTAATGTTACGACAGCTACCACATCACTAGAAATTTTTTGCCTCCATTATAATCTTAAATGTGGGTGACTGTAATACTTTAGGTGGTTTGGCTAGATGATAAGCAGATTTCTAGTTTGGATGATGGGGTGGGAAGTGGAGTCCTTCATGCATTGGAAAATCAGATTACAGATACTTGGTGATGACAGAGAAGTATCCAGGAAGGATTGGAATGTGCAAGTCTCAGTTCAGGAATTACATCTGAACAGAAGAAAGGAGATCCTCGCTGCAGAGATGGTATTATTACCATGGTGGGGAGCTGTGGTCATTCTAAGGTGGCACACCTAGGGGAGCAGAGATGGGGGGGCCCCAGAACATTGATGCTGGGGAATGTGACTGTAAGTATGCAGAAGAGGGAGAAACCATCCCCCAATTCCTTCTTCCTAGCCATAGAGTGGTGAGGATTAAGGCACCTGAGGTCTGACCATCTGTGTCTCCAGTACTCCTGCCCTTGACTAAGCTGTGTACTTCTCCAAACTGCACACGCTGCACAGGCCACTGGAGGGACACAGGGATACCCTTTCTGCTATTAAGCTAAGAGCTCATGACCAGAGGAAGGTGCCTGTGCCATGGCCACACCTCTTGAGTATAGACCTCAGATGGGTCCCAGTGAAGGTGGAAGGCCTTGTGAGGACTATGGGAGAGGCATCCTATGGCTGGTACAGTGGGCAAGCTGGGGCTTTGGGGAAGATCTATCTTGCCCTCTTCCCTGCTCGTTACATGGGCTTTGTGTTTCCTGCCTCCATAAAGCTGGCGCACACTTAAATGCTACCTGGACCTGCATCAGGACTTCCCATGGCATGCAGTAAAGCCTAGGCGCCCGCACACCTGCTGGGGTAGATGCCATGCCCTACTATGGCCATACCTGCCATGGGTCAGCTCGCTATACATTTATCTTTCTAACCCAGAATGTAAGTTCAATGGGCATGTCTACAGTTGTCGCTTTGACATGGCTATGTATCTGCTGGGATCCTAGATCCTCTGACCCCCAATCTCAACTCTGACCATGATCCTTCAGCTCCATGGTGACTTCTGACCTAATTCCATCCTTAACCTCTGAATCTTGAGTCAACCTGTGACTGTAACCTTATGGCTGCCCTTCAGGGATTTATGTATGCTTATACAGATGAGACCCATAGTTGCTTTTCTGGGCATTGTTATTTCAAAGCCAGCACTGTGACGCCTGCCAGCCTGGTTGTTATGGCTTGACCCCCCACCCAACCTAAGGATTGCCAGCAAGAGTAACCCTCAGGATGGGCTCCCACTCTTGTATCCTCCTTGCTCTGACTCCAATCACTACTCTGATAACACACACACCCTATAGCAGTCCCATTAGCAATCTGAGAGTCCTATGCCTTAGCTTGAAGGTACAACTCCAGGGTCAGGTCCCTGACACTCATGCCTGTGATCCCGCTAGTGGTACCTGTCACTGCAAATAATTTGTCTCTGGACAGAACATTGTCTGGTAAGCCTTACCTACCTTCTGATTTGACCTTCACCTTAGCCATGGAGCTTCTTGGAGCTAATGAGTATAAGGCTATAATTATCATGACTATAGACCTATCTTGTGCATAGATAGATGCCCCTCATGTGTTACCACCATCAACATCACCTTGGTTAACTGAACCAGCACATACCCTGAGATGGGAGCTTTAGGAACAAAACAAGGGGAAGTGATTAAATATGTTACAACAGTATTGTACACTGGATTTTTTTTTTTTTTTTGAGACAGATTTTCAAGCTGTCACCCTGGGTAGAGTGCTGTGGTGCTACAGCTCACAGCAATCTCCAACTCCTGGGCTTAAGCGATTCTGTTGTCTCAGCCTCCCAAGTAGCTGGGACTACATTGTGGCACCTGCCACAATGCCTGGCTACTTTTTGGTTGTAGTTGTCATTGTTTGGCAAGCCTGGGCTGGATTTGAATCCATCAGCTTTGGTGTATATGGCTGGCGCCTTAGCCTCTTGAGCTATAAATCCATACACTGGATTTATTTATTTATTTATTTATTTATTATTTATTTATTTAGAGACAGAGCCTCAAGCTATTGCCCTGGGTAGAGTGCCATGGCGTCACAGCTCACAGCTGTCACACCTCCAACTCCTGGGCTTAAGCGAGTCTCTTGCCTCAGCCTCCCAAGTAGCTGGGACTACAGGTGCCTGCCACAAAGCCTGGCTATTTTTTTATTGTAGTTGTCATTGTTTGGCAGGCCTGGGCCAGATTTGAACCCGGCAGCTCTGGTGTATGTGGCTGATGCCTTAGCCACTTAAGCTACAGGCGCTGAGCCTATACACTGGATTTAAACATGTTTCACAGCAAACATGTTTGGAGGAAGAACTCAGTCTGAGGAATAACTCTACCCCTTTCATGCCTTAGATGTTAACAAACCCGTGGTTTAACTTTTAATTAACCCTGGCTATGTCCTCACTTTTTTATTTCCCTCTGTGAGGCCATGCAGGAGTACACCAGAGTATCTTCCCCTTCAGCGCAGGTAGAAGAGCATTCAAACCCTATACTCACCCCTTCCCCACAACAGACAGTCCCAGTATATGACCTCCCAGTCCTCTAATCCCCCTCTGCCTGTCCAGATCTTTCACCCTCACCCAACTACTCTCTCTTGAAGCCCAAATTCTGGGGTAACCCGCCAGCTGTAAAGCAAATCCTGTGACTGTGACTTTGGGAGCACCTACATCAACAAGTACAGGGCAGGACCTGGGAGTCAAGGTCAAGTGTCAAAAATCACCCTGTCCCCTTCTCACCTCTCTGCTCACTTGGGTACCTGCAGGAGAGGGTCTCCATCTATGCTGCCTCCACCTCCATGGCCACCACTGCCATAAGCTATAATCGGTATATTTCTGTGCTGCCCTTGACCAGGCCACAGTGAACGCTAAACTTGGCCAGGGTCTCCAGCCAGCTGACCTCTGGCTGTGAGTATCCAGGAAGGTTGGAGACAGGAAGAAAACAAAGCTTAGATGTTGGGGCTCAGAGGAGGGAGTGAATGTCTAGTGCAGTGGTTCTCAACCTTCCTAATGCCGCGATGTATTTTCATTGTTACAGAGGAGTCACGACCCACAGGTTGAGAACCGCTGGTCTAGAGAGAACTATTTGGAGGAAGAGGCTGAGCAGGGGTGGAAACATTAGGAAATCCAAGTATCAGCATGTCAGAGTTTTAGTGTCTTGGACAGAGGATGTATTATTCCCAGGACACTGTGGGAGAGAACTAAGCCAGAATGTTGAAGGACACTGACAACTCTACTCTTCCCAGGGAGTCCCCGGCCTGTTCTTTTCCACTTTAACACAAACCCCAGAGACTGTCCTTGGCCTGCTCTGGTCCAGACTTTAGAGACACCACAACTCTCAATGTGCCCTCTACCCTGCCACCAGCTGCACAAGGTGAGGAGTCTGAGAAACAAGATGAGTCACAGGATCTTAGGAAAGATGGGGGCACTAGGGATACAGATACTTGGGTGCTTGGGGGAATGAGAACCTAAGTCCTCAGTGTCCTAGGTCCTGGAGTAGCCTGGATCTGGAGTCTGTGTCTCACATCCAGGACCTAGAAAAGCCCTTTCCTTGCATCAGGGGTCTGGCCATGTACTTTGGACTGGCTTGGACTTTGCACATGTGGTCAATGGGGTTGACCTCTTTCTGCTAGTGCCCATGGTTCCTTGTGCCCTAGAGTATGACTTTGTCCTGTGCAGTGAGACCCAGGTCAGTGGCATGTTGCCTGGAGTGTGGATGTGGATGGATGGTGGGTAGGGCAGCTCTGTGACTGCTGACCTCTGACCCCAGGAACCTGAAGTCTAGCAGACATTAGTCAGTGTCTGTGCTCAATCCTGCCAAATAGCATCCACTATGTCCATCTTCTGGCCTCAGAGCAGCTGTTCCAGGTGGCCTTGCCCCATGCATGTTGGTAAGTAACCTGTGACTCCCAACCCTATGACTCCAAATATTAAGACCCCATTATGTAGCTGGGTGTACCCCATGCATGCAGGTAGGTACCTTGTGATCCCGAACCCTGTGGCTCCCAATATCATGACTACATTATACATCTGAGCATGGTGGCTCTCATCTGTAATCCTAGCATTCTGGGAGGCCCAGGCAGGAGGATTCCTTGAGCTCACAAGTGCAAGACCTAGGCTGCGCATGGTAGCTCACACCTGTAATTCTAGCTCTCTGGTAGGCCAAGGCAGGCAGATTGTCTGAGCTCATGGGTTCAAGACCAGCCTGAGCAAGAGGGAGCCCCATCTCTAAAAATAGCTGTGTGTTGTGGCAGGTGCCTATAGTCCCAGGTACTTGGGAAGCTGAGGCAAGAGAATCATTTGAGCCCAGGAGTTTGAGGTTGCTGTGAGTTGTGATGCCACTGTGTCTCCAAAAAAAAAAAAGTATTGATATAAAAATAAAAAAGGGCTCGGCGCCTGTGGCTCAATGGACTGAGGCGCCAGCTACGTACACCTGAGCTGGCGGGTTCGAATCCAGCCCGGGCCCGCCAAACAACCAAAAAATGGCAAGGCATTGTGGTAAGCGCCTGTAGTCCCAGTTACTTGGGAGGCGGAGGCAAGAGACTCGCTTGAGCCCAGGAATTGGAGGTTGCTGTGAGCTGTAATGCCACAGCACTCTACCCAAGGTAACAGCTTAAGGCTCTGTCTCAAAAAAAAAAAAAAAAGATAAAAAAAGGAGTTCAAGACCAGTCTGGTCAAGAGTAAGACCCTAGGCTGGGCACAATGGCTCACGCCTGTAATCCTAGCACTCTGGGAGGCCGAGACAGGTGGATTGCCTGAGCTCACAGATTCAAGACCAGCCTGAGCCAGAGCAAGACCTTGTCTCTAAAAATAGCCAGGCGTTGTGGCGGGCACCAGTAGTCCCAGTTTGGGAGGCTGAGCAAAGGGATCGCTGGAGCCTAAGAGTTTTTGTTCTTTTTTGTTTTTTTGAGACAGAGTCTCACTGTGTTGCCCTCAGTAGAGTTCAGTGATGTCACAGCTCACAGTAACCTCAAACTCTTAGGCGTAAGTGATTCTCCCACCTCAGCCTCCCAAGTAGCTGGGACTATAGGCGCCTGCCACAATGCCCAGCTATATATTTTTTGGTGCAGTTGCCATTGTTGTTTAGCTGGCCCAGGCAGGGTTCAAACCCACCAGGCTTAGTGCATGTGGCCCGCACCATAACCACTATGCTACGGGTGCCAAGTGGTTGCTGTGAGCTGTGACACCACAGCACCCTACCAAGGGCTACAAAGGGAGACAGTCTCAAAAAAAAAAAGAAGTAAGACTCACATCTCTACAAAAAATAGAAAAATTAGCTGGACATGGTGGTGCACAACTGTAGTCCCTGCTATTCAGGAGCCTGAGTCAGGACAAGGTTGCTGTGAGCTATTATGACCTCATGGCACTCTAGCCTGGGGCAACAGAGTGAGACTCTGTCTCAAAAAAAAAGACCCCAGGGCCGCTCCTGTGGCTCAGTGAGTAGGGCGCCGGCCCCATATACCAAAGGTGGCGGGTTCAAGCCCAGCCTGGGCGGAACTGCAAAACAAACAAACAAAAATAGCCGGACGCTGTGGCGGGCGCCTGTAGTCCCAGCTACTAGGGAGGCTGAGGCAAGAGAATCGCTTAAGCCCAAGAGCTGGAGGTTGCTGTGAGCAGTGTGATGCCACGGCACTCTACCCAGGGCGGTAAAGTGAGACTCTGTCTCTACAAAAAAAAAAAAAAAAAACGAGAATCTTATTTATTATTGAGCACTTTCTTTTATTTACACATTTTTAATTGTGTATATGTGTAGTATTTTTGGAATAGGGTCTCACTCTGTCACCCAGGCTGGAGTGCAGTTGTATGATCATAAGTCACTGTTGCCTCAAACCCCTGGACTCAAGTGGTCTTCCTGCCTCAGCCTCCCAAGTAGATAACTGGGACTGTAGGCATTTGCCACCATACCTGACTAATATTTCTTATTTTTCTTTAGAAACAAGGTCTCATTATGTTGCCTAGGCTGGTCTCAAACTGCTGGCTGCAAGTGATCTTCCCCCCTCCACCTTCTGAGTGGCTGAGATTACAGGTGTGAGCCATCACACCTGGCGTCTTGTATATAATTTATTAGATTATTTTAATAATTAAGAGTTCTCTAATGTATTTCATAAAATGTTTGAAGAATAATGTACTATTTTCCAAGTTGAACTGGCACAATGGACATTTATTTAAGAAAAAAAAAAGACAATAATAATGTACTATTTTCCAAAGTTGAACTGAAACAATGGACATCATTTAAAAAAAAAAAAAGAGAGAGAGTAATTCCTCCAAAAAGCTATCCAGAATGACTGTTCTGTGGTATATCAAAAATTCTAAATTTGCCTGTGCTGCAGAGTATCTTTTGCTAGTCACTGGTACACTACTGTATGCTCCTGCATAATAGTTGTCTCTAATACTGTGATGTTTTTAGGATATCAAGTAGAATAAGAATGTTTGTCTGGGAGGCACCCATAGTTCAGTCGGTAGGTCGCCAGACACATACACTGAGGCTTGCGGGTTTGAACTCGGCCCGGGCCAACTAAAACAATGACAACTGCAACAACAACAACAAAAATAGCCAGGCATTGTGGCAGGTGCCTGTAGTCCCAACTACTTGAGAGGCTGAGGCAAGAGGATTCCTTAAGCCCAAGAGTTTGAGGTTGCTGTGAGCTGTGATGCCATGCACTCTACCCAGGGTGACAACTTGAGACTCTGTCTCAAAAAAAAAAAAAGAAAGAAAAGAAAAGTTTGTCATTGAATTCTCATATAATATTATTTGCTCAAACATGTGTATGTAAATTTGTTACATGGTCATTGTTAGTAGGAGACAAGTAGGTAGTTTGGAGAGAAACATGAAATAGAAAGTAGAACCAAAATGTATTTAGCCATAGTTATATGGATAACTTTTTTATAGATAAAATCTGTACTCCCTCATATACCTTCTAGTGGGAGCTAGATCATTCATGTTTAGAAATTATCCTCAAGAATGATCTTAGAAAAGGTCATCTTTGGGCATAAATATATATTTATTCTTTCTTTCTTTTTTTTAAGACAGAGTCTCACTATATCACACTTGGTAGAGTACTGTGGCATCATAGCTCACAGCAACCTCAAACTCTTGGGCTTAAACGATCCCCTTGCCTCAGCCTCCTGAGTAGCTGGGACTACAGGTGCCTACCACAAGGCCCAGTTGTTTTTTTGTTGCAATTATTTAGCTGGCCTGGGCTGGGTTTGAACCTGTCACCCTTGGTGTATGTGGCTGGCTCCGAAACCACTGTACTATGGGTATGGGCCTTTTCTTTTTTTCTTTTTTTTTTTTTTTTTTGAGACAGAGTCTTACCCTGTGCCCTAGGTAGAGTGCTGTGGCATCATAGCTTACAGCAACCATATACTCTTGAGTTTGAACAATCTTCTTGCCTCAACCTCTAGAGTAGCTGGTACCACAGGCGCCTGCCTGGATGCCCAGCTATTTTTAGAGACAGGGTCTCACTCTTGCTCAGGCTAGTCTCAAACTTTAAGCTCAGGTGATCTACCCATGTCGGCCTCTCAGAGTGCTAGGATTACAGGCATGAGCCATTGAACCTGGCAAATATATTTTTTATTAAATTCCTCCTGGCCAGTTGACTTTCTCTACATTCACTTAGATGTCACTGACCTTTAGTTTACCAGCCTCAGAGACAGCAGAAATTTTAAAGATATGCAGCCTTATTATACATGAATAAGTTAAGTTAGTTGTAATTATTAGCAACATTGAAAAACATTTGTTCGTAGAATATAGAGTCCTTATGAGACACAGTGTATACCTAAAGAATGAGTCTTTAAAGAACCTGGCAACAGAAGACTTTAGTTTCATATAGGTCATTCAATACCTAGAACACTACCTTATGGAAATGTCTCAAAAATGATTTGTTTCCATACTACAGAAATTATTATATAACATAGAAAGAAGGAGGAAATTCTCCCTAATTCATTCTATGAAGCTAGTATCACCTTGATACCAAAGTCAAGAAAGGACACGCAGAGAAAGAAAACTACAGACTAGTGTTCCTTATGAGATGGAAACTCATCTTATATCTTGAGACATAAGAATGCTCAATAAAATACTAGCGAACTGAATTCTGCATCTTATCAAAAAAAAGAATCCACCACAACCAAGTGGGCTTCATCCCAGAGATGCAAGGATGGTTCAATAGACACAAATCAACAAAATTATGTTATGATTTGCAACATAAACAGAACCAAAAACCAAGACCCTATGACTATCTTAGTAGATACAGAGAAGCATTTGATGAAATTTTATTATAAAACCTCTCAACAAACTAGGCATAGAAGGAACATATCTCAAAATTATAAAGGCAATATATGACAAACCCATAGCCAACATTGTGCTGAATGGGAAAAAGCTGAAAATATTCTTCCTAAGAAGTGAAACAAGAGAAAGGTGTCCACTGTCACCACTTCTGTTCAACATAGTGTTGGAACTCCTAGCCAGAATAGCTAGGCAAGAGAAAAAAATAAAGAGTATCCAAATTGAGAAAGAGGAGGTCATATTATCGCTTTGCACTGATGACATGATCTTGTACCTAGAAAACTCCAAAGACTCCACCAAGAGATTTCTGAAATTGATAAATAAATTCAGCAATGTCTCAGGATACAAAATCAGTGTACATAAATCAGTAGCATTTCTATATAACAATAACAGTTGAGCTGAGAGTCAAGTCAAAGACTCAATACCATTCCCGATAGCTACAAAGAAAATAGAACACCTGTGAGTATACTTAACCAAGCATGTGAAAGATCTTTACAAGGAGAACTACGAAGCACTGAGGAAAGAAATCACAGAGTGTACAAATGGAAAAATATATCATGCTCATGGATTGGCAGAGTCATCATTGTAAAAATGTCTGTACTACCCAAAGTGACTTACAGATTTGATGAAATTCCCATTAATATGTCAATGTCATAGTTCACAGAGTTAGAGAAAATAATTCTATATTTTGTTTGGAACCAGAAAAAAGCCTCAATAGCCAAAGCAATCTTAAACAAAAAGAACAAATCTGAAGGTATCACATTACCAGTCTTCAAACTATGCTATCAGGATATAGTAATAAGCAAAACAGCATGGTATTGGTACACATACAAAAACAGAGGCATAGACCAATAGAACAAAATAGAGAACCCAAATATAAACCTCCTACCTATAGCCAACTGATCTTTGACAAAGCAGACAACATGCACTGGGGAAAAGAAGCCCTATTCAATAAACGGTGTTGGGAAAATTGGATAGCCACAAGCAGAAGGATGAAACAGAACCCTATCTCTTCTGACAAAAATTAATTCAAGATGTATAAAAGACTTAAGCATAAGGTATGAAATCATAAGAATTCTAGAGGAAAATGTAGGAAAAACTATTGTAGATATCATCCTAGGCAAAGAATTTATGAAAAAGACTCCAGTGGCAATCATAGCAACAACAAAAATAAATAAATGGGATTTGATTAAACTATAAAGCTTCTTCACAGCTAAGGAAATAATCAACAAAGCAAGTAGATAATTTACAGAATGGAAAAATATATTTGTAAGCTGTACTCCAATAAAAGGTTAATAATCAGAGTCTACAAAGAACTCAAGCAAATCAGCAAGACTAAAAAGCAAACAACCACATTAAAAAGTGGACAAAAGACATGAACAGAAACTTTTCAAAAGAAGATAGACAAATGGCCAATAAACATGAAAAATGCTCAGTGCCACTCAATAATCATCAGGGAATTGCAAATTAAAACCACCATGCAATGTAACCTTACCCCTGTTACAATGGCTTTTATTAAAAAGTCCCCCAAAATAGTAGATGCTGGAATGGATGCAGAGAGAAAGGAATACTTACTTATGCAGTGTCAAAACTGCAAATTAGTATAACCTCTGTGGAAAATGGTATAGAGATTTCTGAAAAGTCTACAAGTAGACCTGCCATTCAAGGTGGCATTCCTGCTCCTGAGTGTCTGTTGAAAGGAATAGGAGTCTTTCTATCAAAAAGATAGTGTCACTCAAATGTTTACTGCAGCATAGTTCATAGTTGCAAAGATGTGGATTCAACCCAAGTGCCCATCAATTCATGAGTAAATGAATAAAATGTGGTATATGTATATCATGGAATACTACTCAGCCAGAAAATGTGTGAATTAATGCCTTTTGCAACAATTTAGATGGAAATGATCACCATTCTCCTGAGTAAAATGTCCCAATGTTGGAGAAACAAATAACATTTGTGCTTATTATTAAATTATAACTAAACAGTGAAGACACATGTGCACAGAGGGAAGTAAAATTCAGTAGAAATCCAGAAGGACTTGGAGTAGGGGGAGGAGAAGAGGAGCAAAAACATACCTAATGGGTTCAAGGAACACTATTGGGTGATGGGCACACATAGCTGTGACTCAAGCATTACAAAACTGATCCATGTAACCAAAAGCATGTGTACCACCTTGATATTTTGAAATAAAAATAAGAAAATTTTTATAAATTTTAAAAATGATGCATTAAATGATGATGATTAAATAATTTTTAAACAGTGCTAATTTTTTTTTAGGTATACAATCTAGAAATAATATACTGTATATATACTATATACTATTACTGTGTATAATGCTCTCCCGTGGATAGTAAGTACCCACATTTAGTAACCTAAACTTTCAGGAAAATGCCCCTCAAGAAAATGGCCAGCTCTTGGCTAGGAGAGGCACATCAAGGGAGGGGGTAGAAAGGTGTGGTAACACTCCCCTAAATCTGCAGATTGCACTGCCCTCCTGCAGCTGCCCTCTCTATGGAGGCTGTGCCTTCCTTCTCCTGGGATACCTTTCCTCCCCACCACTTCAGAGGCTGCTCAGCCCAAAGGTAGTCAGGCAGATCCCTGGGGCCTGCTTGGGGCTCCCAGTCCACTCCACATGGCTGGGCCTTGGCCCTCACCCTACATGGCCATGGCTTGCTGTGCCAACCCTGCTAATGCTTCCTCCCCTGATCACCACTGTCAGCAGAGGCTGCTTACCCAGCTCCCAACAGATCCCAGATCATTGTAGGCTAGTACCCCATGTGCCTGGCAGATCCAGACAGGGGGAGCAGTGACCCTGGCAGACCCACTGAGCCACCCCACTCTCAAGCCACACTGCCTATGTATAATACACATCCTTATTTTTCTCTCAAAAATTTGAGCAAAAAAATGCATTATACACACAAAATATGATGAGTACATTGTCTGGAATCAGCCAAAATATTACAAATTGTTATATATTTTCTTAAAATTCTTCAAGTACTAAATAAAGCCTAGTAAATCCAGTGTCATATCAAATGTTGGACAGATAAAGCCATATGAAGCAGGTGGGTTGATTTTATTTTTAATGCATTGTAATGTTTTATTTAAGGTATTTTATTTTTAATGCATTGTAATGATTTTATTTTTAATGCATTGTAATGTTCAATCTGCTATTTTTATCAGTATGCAGTTACATCTAATTTATGTCTTGAAAAAGATTCTTTTCATCCTCTTTTAATTATACAGGTAATGATAGTAAAAGTAATTCTCATTTAATGATTGCTTACTGTATACATGCAAGGCACTCAGTTTTTTTAGTGCATTGTCTCATTTAATCCTTAAAGCATAGATACTGTTCTTATCTCCAGTTTGGAGACAGTGAACTGATCCTTAGATAGAGTTGAATGATTTTCCCCAGATTACAAATCTGGGCAGTGACCAAACCCTAAATCAAGGTTCCTCAACTTCAGATCACTTTTTTAAAATGTAAATTCTCTGACATAGGGATTATCATAACTAGATCTGACCTTCATACTTTCCATGATTCTCCCTTACATCATTGAGAATATTCTCTGCCTTTGGTGAACACCTGATCTTCTATAGGCACATGCCTGGGTCACTTCTCTAATCATAAACTTATATTGTGACCAAGGTGCCTGTTGAGTTCCTTTTTTTCAATATCCATCTCCGTTTGGTATTTGTTTTCAAGGAAATCTGAGGGTTTTTCTCCAGCCTATTTATTCAAGTCCCTGGAGACTAGGAAATACCACAGATGTAATACAGCCTATTGACACTGGGGTAACATTGAGAAAGCACACAGTTCAGGTCCTGACACATGAGAAAGCATTCGATAAATGTGTGTTCTTTCATTCACTGCTTTACTCCAAAATATTTGTTCTTTTAGCAGAGGTTTTATTTTTTTTTTAACTTTTTCACTGAAATAGGAAAAAGCAAATGATTTTGTTGAATATACCATTGACCACTTCGAAAACTAATCCCATAACTTTGGGTCTTCTAAATCAAAGTATTTTATCCCTTATTAGTTATGTTTACCTATTAAAATAGATTTATGAATTTTAGTACAAGCAATAGGAATTTCACATAAACTTAGAATATTTGAGCATTTTATATCTTATGTTTTATAAGCTCTGGTTTAAAGCAGAAGTCTTTATTAAAGTAATTTCAAGATGACTTGCACAATTCCACTTTTTTTTTTTAATGCCATGGTGAAAGTACAGAGGAATAGAAAACTGCATTTTTCTAGATGAAGCAACATAGCTTAAGACCAGTTTTCCTTATGAGAAAGATAGCAAATAGTACCGCAGAGCTCTTTTTGGATCCCTGAGCTCTGCAGTACTATTTGCTACTTTGGGACATTTCCTCCCCAGATGATAATTGAAAGGGCAGTCCCACAAAGTGCTTTATGACCTCTGGAAAAGGTCTGTTTCATCCAGTCTCCATCTGTCCTATTGGACCTGCATGATAACCTAGATTAGATTTAGGTAGATTTAGTTGGTTTTTAAAAGAAGGAATCAGTCTGCTTTGATCTAACTGACACTGAAGCAATGTTTAATCCTGTGAGAGATCACTCAGTTGACATTCTGGAGAATTATCTTTGAGGTTGGAAAGATTTATGACTCCAGCTTGTAAAAGTGGCAGATAGCTCTGCCGGAGAAAAAAGAAATCACCTGTGAAAAGTTTTATTTAGTTATGCTAGACTCCTTTAGGTGAGAGTATGTAATGAATGTATTTCGTGGAGCCTTCTGGATTTGAACAAAGTAGAGAGATACTTCCAGCAGAAAATCACCATCATTTACTTTTTTTAAAAAACTTGATTTATTTGTTGATTTTTTTTGTTACTACTCACCGCTAAATTTGGAATGGGTTGGTTATTAAGCCAAAACTTGATAACAAAACCAAACAATATTTGTAACTGATATTTCTAAGAAGTTCAACATGTGATCATTTGTAAATTTTTCTTAAAATATGTATCACTTTGCTCTTTTGGAATATTAGTTCAAAATGTATCACTGATGTGTCATTTTAGTGAGTTTTCCTCTAAGTTTCTCAATATATAGATCAGAATTATCATGAGATACCTAAACCAATCCTAGATTTTATACATAAGGAAACTTAGGTCTGCATACTTATTTCACCTTATATTGCATTTGAAAGTGGCAAAAATAATGTACTAATGTTAATTACTTTAAAGATAAAAAAAAAGTCATCCATAATTCTACCTTTCAAAGTAGTTTTCATTTTTGTAGGTTTTTTCACACAAAATTTAGTTTTATGAACATACTTAAAAGTTACCTATAATTTTTGTTTTACCTATTTCATTTAACCATATGTTATAATTATTTTATACTTTTAATAATCATTTGAATAAAGTGTTTCATGAAATAGGATGGATTCAAATACAGTCATGTGATTTAACTACTGTTCTTACCTTTTGAACAATTGGTGGTCCCAAATTTTTCTTTATGTAAGGTAGAAATAAATATGTTTGTACAGTTGATATTTCTTTAGAAGAAATTTACAAAAATGTTATTACTGAGTCTAAGGATAATTTTAAGCCTCTTGATTAATACTACTTTATTCCAAAAATATCCTTAAGGGTCTTTTATGTCATGGTTATTTTTATGAAATCACAGAATACTCTAAAAACCTTAGGAAAATCAGTATCAAGTATGTATTAAACAAGTATGATAAATCGACTTTGTTTAAGTAAGTGATTCTTTAGGCATAATTTGATTAAATTATTAATCCAGCAAACAGTTTAATGTATTTAGATGATAATGAAAGACATCTTTTAAAATCGAAGGTCTCTCTTTTTTTCTTTTTCTTTCTTTTTTTTTTTTTTGAGACAGAGCCTCAAGCTATCACCCTAGATAGAGTGCCGTGGCATCACAACTCACAGCAACCTCCAGTTCCTGGGCTCAAGCGAGTCTCTTGCCTCTGCCTCCCAAGTAGCTGGGGCCACAGGCGCCCACCACAACGCCCGGCCATTTTTTGGTTGCAGCTGTCATTGTTGTTTAGCGGCCCGGGCTGGATTCAAACCCTTCAGCTCAGGTGTATGTGGCTGGTGCCTTAGCCCATTGAGCCACAGACGCCGAGCCAAAGTCGAAGGTCTCTGAATGATGAGGGCATGTTCTGAAAAATATTTGTTGTGCAAACATCATAGAGTGCACTCACACAAGCCTAAGTTGTATAGCCCGTACACTTTTACATCAGTTTGCTTTGGTCCCTTTTCCACTTTCTTTATTTCCTTTCTTTATCTCTGTCTTCACTACTTTCTGGTTAGTCTCTAGACTAACTCTAGATATTAGTATTTTTTCTCTTCTTCTTAATGCACTCTTTGCACTCTTCAGGACTGTGAAGTTACCTTAATCTTCCCTCTCTTTTTCCCTTCACATCAAAACTCATTCTGGGATAGGAGTGTTGATTGGTATCTTCTTCTTAGTATCCTGAATGAAAGCTTCCTCTTTCCCCCACTACTAGTTGTTCATTAATACAAATAAATTCCTCTGCTATTGCTGAATATCAAGTCAGGGTATGACTAGAGTTCAGGCTAGCTTTCTTTTTCTCTCACAACTCTGATCAATCTTCTCAAGTCCTCTCGCTCTGGCTGGGGAAAAAGAAAAGTATTACCAATATGGAACTCTTGAGAAAACTTGCAACTCTTCTGAGGTCTCTATATTTATCTGATCTTTGTTTCTTTATGATTATTATTATTATTAAATCATAACTACATTGATACATTTTGGGGGTTCAGTGTACTGATTTGATATATAGTGTGAAATGCTTACATTGAACTGGTTAACATATCCATCACAATTATACTCTATTTTTTTTTTTTTTTGAGACAGAGCCTCAAGCTGTCACCCTGGATAGAGTGCTGTGGCATCACAGCTCACAGCAACCTCCAATTTCTAGGCTCAAGCGAGTCTATTGCCTCTGCCTCCCAAGTAGCTGGGACTACAGGCACCTGCCACAACATCGGCCATTTTTTGGTTGCAGACATCATTGTTGTTTGGCGGGCCTGGGCTGGATTCGAACCTGCCAGCTCAGGTGTATGTGGCTGGCACCTTAGCCCATTGAGCCACAGGCACTGAGCCACAATTATACTCTATTAATAGTTTTGAAATGTACTTTTGCATCATGCACTTTAGGTGAGGTTCCCCCAAATACCCTCCTCCTCCTGCCTCCCCTATCCCTCCCCTCTCTCTCTTTCCTTCTATTTTCTGGACTATAGTTATATTTTACCATTCATGTAAATGTGTAGGTAATTATATATTGATTTCATAGTAGTATTGAATATATTGGATACTTTTTTCCCCATTCTTGAGATATTTTACTAGGAAGAATATGCTCCAGCTCCATCCAAGTAAACATAAAAGATGTGAAGTCTCCATCTTTTTTATGGCTGCATAGTATTCTATGGTGTACATATACCACAATTTGTTAATCCATTCATGGGTCGATGGGCATTTGGGTGATCTTTGTTTCTTACTGAAGGAGTACAATTCCTATTGTAAAAGGAAAGGCCCTCTGATTGAAGGTCCTGCCCTAGTCTCCAATATGTAAGGCATCCTTCTTCCTAGAGAAGGGAGAAACTTGGGCTGACCCTCTAAAGGGGATTCAGGAGAACTTACTATTTCTCTTATTTCTGACCTTAGAAAAGCTTGGCTTTTAACTAAAATAATTTTGTAGGTAATCACTATAATCATTTGTTCTTTATACATAGAACCTTTATATGTAGTACCTAATTACTATGTAATTTAAGAACATACAATTTTTATCTGATTTTTTTAAAATGGTGTTTGATATTATGTGATCAAAACACTGAGTGTTGTTTAATTTCAATGTTTTTGATATGGCTATTATTCAGGATGGTTAATTTTTCAGGAAAATGGGTTGATATTTTATATTAGATTCTTCTTCTAATGTAAATGTTTCAAATTCTCCATTGTCAGGCCTTAGCTTCACTGAACTATTTTTTTTACCCATGAAAGTAAAGTTAACCCAGTTATTTAGAGATAGTGGTAAAGGAGGAGATGAAAACCATTCTGACAGTACACAAAACAGAGACATGAGCCAGGAGCCGAGAAAGCCTCTTCATCTAGGCATGTTAGAAAAAATTGAAAGAAAGTGACAAAATTATGTTTATTTTGACAGAGGGTTTGTTCTTCCCCTTGTTCATATAATGACACAATCTTTTCAAGAGCCTATTCAAAAAAATGGAGCACTCTGGTTTTTTGACCTGAAAGAGATTTTTCAGACGCTCCATGTATCTGATTATGCAGATAATTTGTGAGTTCTTGTTTAAGCTCTGTACCACAGTGTTGAATAATGGTGTAATACCAACTTATAATTAATATCTGTCAGGATTTATAGCGTAGGAGGGTGAGGAAGGAATAGCCTTGTTCATCCATCCAGACAGTGTGTAAAATAAATTTTTATACCTTTGTGGAAGCTTCAGAGAGCAAATTACTATATTTCTATGTGTGGGTTTCATAGAAGCATCTTTCTTTATCCTTTCTATGTGTGGTTTTTCTTCGGCAGCATTTGTCACAAATCATTCTTTTCATTTTATTTGCTATTATATACAAAGTATAAGCCAATATTTTAGGCTTTCTTTGGTACTGAAGAGAACCCAGGGGAGATTTGCTTTGCTATTACATTAGACCTAATATAGGCTGATAATTTGAGAAAACTATAGAAAGGAGGCAGAAAGACAAACTAAGCCAGCAACAAAGAAATGGAAATCAGGAACTCTGGGATATTAAACTGAAGGCCTTCCCATGTATAAAATGATCTGTTCATTTAATTAATACTTGCATTCTTGGGATAGTATTTTTCTCAGGTTATGGTCAGATTTTTAAATATTCTAGTTTAGGCAGGGCATGGTGGATTACTCCTGTAATCCTAGCACTCTTGCTGAGTTCAAGACCAGCCCCAGCAAGAGTGTGACCCTGTCTCTACTAAAAATACAAAAATTACCCAGGTGTTGTGGCTGGCGCCTATAGTCCAAGCTGAAGCAAGAGGATCACTTGAGCCCAGGAGTTTGAGGTTGCTTGAGCTAGTCTGAGGCCATGGCACTCTAGCCTAAGAAAACAGAGTGAACTCTGTCTCATACATACCTACATATATACTTACATACATATATACATACATAGTCTAGCTTAAAACAGAGCTATAAAAATAGAGAACCTTAGAGCTGAAAAGTATCTTAAAGGTTATTTCATAACCAAGCATAGAAATCCCCTTTATAGATAGATGTTTGCTCTTTGTTAGGCATTTCAGTGGGAGGAAACACTTTTAAAAGCTAATCACAGTTATTAATCTAGTCCCAATAACTCAGAGAGAGTGCTGAGAAAGCGTAATAGTGACCCTTTGCCTGATGAAAAAATGGTAATCAGAAGCCTTCAGAGAAAACAGTGCTTTAACAAGTGCTTTTCCTGGTAGTTTGTAATTGGAAACTCATCAGTTCTTGATATTTCCATTTCTGTTTGTTTGAATCAGACAAAGAAACCGAGACTTATATTGCTTTAAGGGATTTGATTTGTCTGGCTTCAAAACAAATAAATATTAGAATCTGCCATATTGTACTCTCTTCCTTGTATAATCCCAGGCTCTACTTTAGCCCCTATGAAAAAAAAGAAAAAGAGAGAAGAGAGAACATAAGCTGATAATAGATACTGATCTTAGTATAGTAATAGTACTGATCCTTGTACATCACTCAGAAATACTGTTAGTGTCTGGTTACTCATGTGCTTTGATAATTCCTTTATCCTGCAGGCTTACTGTGGATTTCTCCGTCCTGGCGTTTCTTCACAGAATCTTTCTGCAGTGGCCACTGGAAACTGGGGCTGTGGTGCCTTTGGGGGTGATGCTAGATTAAAAGGTGAGTTGATACTGTAAAAAAGGATAGCATTCTGACCAGGACAAAAAGTTCATCCTTCAAGCCAGATTTCTAATGTTCTGTCAAAGTAAGAGACCACAAAAATCTAAGAGAAAAGGAAAAAGAATATTCGACACCATATTCTTTTCTTCCTTTTATGTTTAAAAGAATTCTTATTTTAAGTTACTATTTCCCTGCAGAGGTCACTTATCTTTTTGATCTAACAGACACACTGTTTAGTTGAATATAGCAAGGTTGGTGGGACAGAATGGTGTATAAAGACTATGAAGTTTCGAACCAAAGCACCTACTCAAGTACTTACCTTCACTGGAGTGAATATTATGGTCAGATTTATTTCATTGACTCTCTATTTCCTCCACCAAACTTACTGGGCATCTGTCATGTTCTGGGCATTGGGATAGGCTCTGAGAATAAAAAGATGAAAAGTGGGACTACCGGCGCTTGCCACATGCCTGGCTATTTTTTTAGAGATGGGGGTCTCACTCTGGCTCAGGCTAGTCTTAAACTCCTGATCTCAGGCAGTCCACCCGCCTCGTCCTCCCAGAGTGGTAGGTTATAGGCATGAGCCACTGCGCCCAGCCTTACAATTGCAATTTTATTTTAAAGGATGTACATAGGGTAAGCCTGGGAGGAAATGCAGAGCTTCCATTACCTCTCTGGCGAGGTGTTAGAGCACCTCACTCTCTCTGTACTGATTGGCCGTGCAACTCAGTCCCTAGCCCTACCCTACTCCAGGAGGTCAAGCTGTTTGGATTATGTCGTTAACATAACAAAGACTGAAGCTCCTACTGAGAACCTAAGACTAAGACCTGACAGATTTTTTTTTGTTACATTTCTGATATCACTGTAACAATAAAACAATAAAGCAAACATAAAGCAGCCAGCTGACCTTGATAGCCAAACTAGATATTGATAAAATCCATCTCCTTGGTAATAGAACAATTGAATCTGTCATAATGTCAGATTGCCTTCCTCCTCAACAATAAAAAAGCTTGTTATTATTTTTATAAAAATGACACCTTTTTCAAAAATAAAATATTACCATGAAGAAATGTACAAATTATCAGAAGTCACTGTTAACATTTTTGTGTCCATCCTTTTGGACATTTCTGTGTAATAGTATGTAACCAATTTAATGAGATCGCACCACCTGTTTTCTAACCTCTGTTTGAAAATGCTGCAGTCTCATAGATAGTTCTCAACACTAACAAATAGAGGTCCACTGTCAACATTTTTTTTTTTTTTGAGATGGAGTCTCACTTTGTCACCCTTGGTAGAGTGCTGTGGCATCACAGCTCACAGCAACCTCAAACTCTTGTGTTCAAGTGATTCTCTTGCACCGGTCCCCCAATTAGTGCCATCATTTTTTTAAAGGAATTTTATTTTTTATTTTTTGCAGTTTTTTTGGCCGGGGCTGGGTTTGAACCTGCCACCTCTGGCACATTAGTGTCAACATTTTTTAATGGCTACATAATATTCTGCTGTATAACCATTTATACCATAATTTGTTTCATAGATTCCTCATTCACAGATGGTTGATGTGTTTTTATTATCTTATAAACAATACTACTGTGTATAATTATTTATATATATCTTCTTAGGGTAAATTCCAAGAAGTAAGATTATTGACTTAAAGGAATGTGTATTTTATTAATATATTTCGATACTTGTTCCAGTTGCCCACTATGAATTACTATGTGTGAATTTACATGGTGAGAAACCTCACCAGGGATGGGATGTTATCAATCTTTTTAATTTCTCTGAGGTTGAGCAATTTTCATGTATTGACCGTTTGTTTGGATTGTGAATTGCTTTTTTATGCTTTCTGCCCATTTATCCCTTTGGGAGGAGTTTTATTTTTCACTGGCTAATAATAATTCTTTGTCTATTAAGAAATATTAATTGTTTAATTGTTAAAAAAAAAGTACAGGCTTTCTTTTCTTCAATTTTTTCATTTATTTCAGCCCAATTGGCTGTGGCCATCCTGAGTTCAGATTTTTGGGTGTACTTAGAAAAATTTTTCTTGTCTTGTCTCCTTATTCTAAAGACTTCCTTTTTTTTTTTTTAAATTATTTATTCTAAAGACTTTCTACCTTCGTTTTCTGTGAATTCAAAAACAAGAACTGCATGGTACTTTTTTCCAATGCTTTGAAAGCCTAAGAAAGATTTTCTGGTTTTTTAAAATGAAATTCTTTATCATCCTGAATTTGTTTGAGAAAACCTGTTTTTCACTCTGGGCTTACTGATCTTATGACAGACATGTTTTCTCTGTTTTTCACTTAAGTAAAATGAATGGCTAGATTCATGTCATCAATCCAGAAACCAGGTCTGCCATGAGCCACGGTCATTTGTGATGGACAGCTTGGAAAGCTTTGTGAATGTGTTCACTTCGTTTCCTTTCCCACCACCACCCCCTGCTTGAAAGCCTTTCTCTCAGACTACTTTTTCTTGCTCTGATGACTGTCAGGTGTACTATTCAGAGATTTCCAAAAATAATTGTTGTTTGAATAGTGCTGCCGATGTAAGTGCACTGTGGCAAGTTTGTGAACTTAATTGTCAGACCTCGTATAAACCATTTTAAAAATTAAATTTATGAGTATAAAATATTATACAAACTTGAGGTTCTCTATGGTTATCTTGGTTCATTAAGATTACCTATGGTTGTCTCCAAGTGGGTGATAAGTTATTTTCTTTTTAATTTATATTTTCCTATTGTGATCATACATTGTCTTTGTATCAAATATCTTACCAAAAATTTTTTATGGAGTGGGGATATGAGCATGTATAAAACCTTAAACGTGTTTTTCTTTTATTAGAAATAGGGCTGAACTGGCTCGGCACCTGTGGCTCAACGGGCTAAGGCGCCAGCCACGTACACCTGAGCTGGCGGGTTCAAATCCAGCCCAGGCCCGCCAAACAACAATGACAGCTGCAACCAAAAAATGGCCAGGCGTTGTGAGGGGCGACTGTAGTCCCAGCTACTTGGGAGGCAGAGGCAGGAGACTCGCTTGAGCCCAGGAATTGGAGGTTGCTGTGAGCTGTGATGCCATGGCACTCTATCCAGGGTGACAGCTTGAGGCTCTGTCTCAAAAAAAAAAAAAAAAAATAGAAATAGGGCTGAACTAAGCCTGAGGTCCTTACTGAACCTCAGAGTCAAAGTGATCTATAATAGACATATTCTTATTTGACAATGTGAATGTTACTTTTTTTTGCATTATTATTGTTATTATTGCTCAATAGTTCGTTGCAGCAATTATCTGATTTCTTTTCTGAATGTATTTATCTTCTTTATGAGGTTTTTGTTTCTAGTCCTTATCTTAAATGTTGTTATTGTTATTAAATTTTGAGCCTTTTTGATTTTGTAAAGGCAAAAAGTGAAAACCAAATAAATACATGTTAAAAAAAGAAAGAAAGAAAGAAATAGGGCTAAACGGGAGGCTGAGGCAGGAGGATCACTTAGACCCAGGAGTTTGAGGCCAACCTGAGCAACATAGCAAGGCCCTGTCTCTTTAAGAAAAAAGACGAAATATTTTTTAATATGCTTTTTGCCTTGTACATGAGTTTTGCAGCTTACTACAATTTAGTTTTTAACTGCTTTAATTGAACATTATTATGACAACTATTAAGAGAACATTTTCATGTTTTAATTATTCAACAGACATTTATTAACAACTTTCTTCCCCAAGCAACCAGTGACCCTAGGAGCCAGAGGGTAGTTACAAAAGGAGCAAGGGGAGGGTGGAGTGGGTTCCTGCCTGGCTGCTATCTTTCTGAGCACCCTGTGGAGGCCCAAGGGAAAGCACTTTTTGAGTGAACGTGAACTCTGCTTATTTATGCTGCTCCTAACAATTCTAAAGTGACCCCCTAATCCACAATTGACTTCTAACATTTTTTTAAAGTTTTAGCTGATTTATTACTCATTTGTATGGTGGCTGCATCTTCTGCCTATACCCTTTTTTCTTTTCTTTTCTTTTTTTTTTTTGCAGTGTCTGGCCAGGGCTGGATTTGAACCCACCACCTCTGGCATATGGGGCTGGCGCTCTACTCCTTTGAGCCACAGGCGTCGCCCTCCTGTACTCTTTCAAAGGGCAGACAGTTCATATATTTCATCTCCTTGGAGGTGCTTGTGACATTTAATTGCCTTGCAAACTCAACTCTGGTAGAGAGTATTTGGCCTTTCCTCATTGGTAGGGTGGAAGTCACCCTCGGTAGAGGGTGCTATGACATCACAGCTCACAGCAACCTGAAACTCTTGGGCTTAAACAATTCTCTTGCCTCAGCCTCCCGAGTAGCTGGGACTACAGGCACCTGCCACAACGCCTGGCTATTTTTTTGTTGCAGTCGTCATTATTGTTTTTAGCAGCCTGGAACCAGACTCGAACCCGCCAGCCCTGGTGTATGTGGCCGGTGCCCTACTCACTGAGCTACGAGTGCTGAGCCTTTTTTTAAGCTTTCTACATCCCATCTCAGCAGTTGTTTGGTGGGGATCTACCTCAAGTATATCACGTATGAGACTTTTTTAGTGCATAATTTAAAAATTATAATGGTTAATTTTTAAAAATTGCTTATTTTATCTCTTATTTCTGATATTTTACATTTTAATCAATATTTATGTATAATACTTTGGAGTTTTTTGGCTTCTTTTTGTGACCTAGCATAGTCCAAGAGATAACCTGATAGAAGCAAGAGAGCAGTTACTACAGAAAGGTTAGCACTTGAAAAGGTGTTTCTGGGCATGGAACTTACTCTTTTTCTGTAAAATTCTATACCTATTAGATCATTCTTATTTTTCTGAGTTGATCTGCTTACTTTGTGAGGGGACTAAGTGGCACATTGAAGTTCTTCTTTATGTGTTCTTGAGAGTTTCTCTTTACATTTCCTTTGGTGTTTATTTTTTTAGCATCTCTGACAATACTGAGTGTTACCTATAAAAGAGTATGCTATTATCCGTTTACCACAAGTTAAAAGTATCATGCACATTTTCTTGTATTCCCTTTTCTATCTTCATTCCATACCTTCAGTACCTAGCAGTGACTTGCAAATAAAATATGCTCAATGAATTTCTATTTAACAGATTTATTCAACAGTCTCTATGTGCCTTTCATTAATCTTGGACTTTGCAGTCTTTGTAGTCTTCCATCTGTGCCCAGCTAATTCCTTCTCTTCCTATAAAAGTCTGTTCCAGTGGTCACTAGTCCAGAAAGATCCCCCTCACCCTCCATGAAAGTTCTGTATTAGGGTTTTTTCAGTTGAAAGAGACACCAGTGTTGCTCACCCCACATACCTACAAGGGGATTGTTCCTTGGTGTGTCTGAGGAAGGCAAAGGTAGAGTTGGCCTGATGGGTGAGTAGATCCTAAAATCAGGTGTTCCCTCTGTTCAGTGTGCGTGTTAGTTCCTCTCCTTCCTTTTTCTCTCTGTATGAGCGCCTTGTTCTCTTGTTTCCATCAGGTCATCTCTTAAAGGCGGGAACAGGAACCAAATAGTTCCAGACTTAGAATATTGCAGTTGCCAGGCATGGTGCCTCAGCCTGTAATCCCAGCACTTTGGGTGGCCCAGGTGGGCAGATCACTTGAGGCTAGGAGTTTGGGACCAGCCTGGGCCACAAGAGAGACACCATCTCCACAAAAACTTAAAAGATTAGCTAGGTATGATGACCATATGCCTGTAGTCCTAGCTACTAAGGAGACTGAGGCAGGAGGATCAATTGATCCTAGGAGTTTGAGGCTGCCAATGGGCTATTATATGATTGTGCTACTATGTTCCAGCCTAGGCAATAGAGTGAGACCAAAACAAATGGCTCTGCACCCATAGCCTAGTGATCAGGGTGCTGGCCACATGCACTGGAGCTGGTGTGTTCGAACCCAGCCAGGGCCTGCTAAACAACAATAACAAAAAAAAAAACAGCCAGGTGTTGTGGCAGGTGCCTGTAGTCCCACTTACTTGGGAGACTGAGGCAAAAGACTCTCTTAAGCCCAAGAGTTTGAGGTTGCTGTGAGCTGTGACCCCCACAGCACTCTACTGGGGGCAACATAGTAAGACTCAGTCTCCAAAAAAAAAAAAAAAACACAACCACCACCACTGCAATTGAGTGACTCAAGAGCAAAGAAGGAATACTGTCATAGAGCCAACTTGGATCACTTCCTTATCACAGCCAAGGAGATAAACACTAGACACATCCCCTTAATGGGATTAAGAGGATTTCCAGTTGATTCCCATGACATTTATATTGATGAAATGTTTCTGAGATAAACTTTTTATAAATGTATTTTCTTTCAGACTTTATGTTCATTTATAGCAAACCTAAATAATGTCATCACTAATTATTTTGCTGTTTTCAAATCAAAATAGCTAAATTCCAGAAAGCCATTAATCTAGGGAAAGTTGGAATCTGGACAATGCTGATAAGTCATTTTCTACCATGCTGTTGTTGGCTTGGCCTAGCCCTCTGGGTTCTGTGGGAGGTGTGTTTATGTAAGAGGGAAGGAGGGAAGCTGTTAATAGAAAAGGCAAGGTAGAAGAATAGAACTGTGGGCCAGGCCACCTCAATTTGTCTACCACAGGTTCCTTTGTGCTTGCTGTCTTCTGCCATAGCAGATCACATGCTCTTATTTCTCTCCCAACCTTGCTTGAGAAGAATATTCCTTCCTTAACATTTCTGTGTTGTCCTTTTTTATGGTTCCATTGCTTAAAATGGGGTCTTTTATGGTAATGTGCATTCCATGCAAAGGTGTCTGGAGCAGGTGACTCTTTCTTACAGGTTGAGCATACCAAATCCAAATTTCAAAATGCTCCAAAATGTAAAACTTTGAGCACCAATGTGATGCTCAAAAGAAATCCTAATTGGAGCATTTCAGATTTCAGTTTTTGAATTTGGAATGAATTCAAATTTGAATTTGAATTTAACTAGTAGTGCAAATATTCCAAAATCCAAAAACAAATTTACAATTGGAAATAATTCTGGTGTCAAGCATTTCAGATACTGCAAGCAGTATCAGAAAAAAAGAAAAGAAGTACTGCATTTTCTCCTATAGCTTACAGTTACCCTTTAATCTGTAGACTCAATGTACTCTTTTATTTATTTATTTTTCTGAGACAGAGTCTCACTGTGTCACCCTTGGTAGAGTGCCGTGGTGTCACAGCTTGTAGCAACCTCAAACTCCTGGGCTTTTAAGTGATTATCTTGCCTCAGCCTCCTGAGTAGCTGGAACTGTAGGTGCCCACCACAACGCCTAGCTATTTTTTGTTGCAGTTTGAAACTGCCACCCTTGGTATATGGGGCCGGTACCGACTCACTGAGCCACAGGTGCTGTCCTGCCCAGCTGATTTTTGGTACAGTTGTTGTTTTTTTGGCTGGCCCAGGCTGGGTTTGAACCCACCAGCCTCAGTGTATGTGGCTAGTGCCATAACTACTGTGCTCCAGGCGCTGAGCCTATAGCCCATTTTAAAGAATGGGAAACCAGTGTTCATAGACAGGTTAATAAACCTATCTGAAGAGAGACAGCTAGTAAGTGCCAGAGCCAACTTTGAGACTTGTCCCCATCTTCCTCAAAAACTAATATGTGTTGATTAGTATTATTATTGTTATTATTACCAGTTGAGAACATGTTGAATGCATTCTGTGTTCCAGGAATTATACTAAGTATATTCTTTACCTGTATTAGCACACTATACAGGTAAACTATAAGATAGATTTTCGTTTTTGTTTTTAAAGGTAAGGTGATTGAGACATAGAGAGGTGAGTAATTAGTAATTAAGAATTCACATAGATAGCAAGTGACAGTACAAGGTTCAAACTGAGATTGCAGACATTTTCTGCGCTTTTGCCATTTAATCTGTATTGGCTGCAAGGTATGGATCTGGATCTACATTTGGGAGTTGCCATTCTAGAGGTAGCGGAGAACCCTTAGTTAACTATAGTTATCCTCTATAGTGGGTGTGAGAATAGGGGTGTCAAGATTCAGAACAACAGACAGAGGACAAGACCAATTAGAGAATAAGAGCTATCCTGAAAGAATACTATATGGTTGAAACAAGAAATTAATTGCTTTTGGGACTGGTGAACAGCGTTTGAACTTTTCAGGGTACGGGGGGCTTGAGAGCTTATAATCTGTACTATTTTAGTATCCTTGCCAGTGTGCATTTAAATACTGTAAATAAAGGATTTAAGGACGGTGTTCTGGCTGGCATGGAAGGTAGGGTGGGTTGGAGTCCAGCAGAATAACTTGGCTTAGCAGCCGGGAAGCAGAGCAGGTGGAGGCATGAGTCGTTGAATCAGGGTTCCAGTCTTACTTAGCTCTACCACTTTCTGACTTTGTGACCTGGGACATGGTACTTCATCTTTCGGTGCCTAAATTTATTTTTAAAATGCAGCAAATACTGATACTTACCTTGTGCAGATTTTGTACAGAATGGTAACTTAGTGCTTGTAAAGATTCCAAGGAGTTGGTACAGTATTACATGCCAGTGGCTTCACATCTTACCTGTGGTATAAGTATCCGTCACTTAACCCATTTTTTGCTTGGTCCATTTGTTCCAACAAGATGCTGTGATTTTTTTTATGAGATCATATTTATTTGTATTTTCTCTTCATAGCTTAACATCGATGCCAAAAAGAAAATTAAAATCAAGCTCCCTGCAGGTTAATTTAAGTGATTATTTTGGCATCTGGTTGTGCTGGAAGTTAGAATTTGACACTTTTATGTCAAACTTAGAATTACTCCACACATTATAATAGATTTGTGACTTATTCTCAGCTAGCACTTTTTTTTTTTTTAGAGACACAGTCTCACTTTGCTGCCCTTGGTAGAGTGCCATGGTGTCACAGCTCACAGCAACCTCCAGCTCTTGGGCTTAGGCGATTCTCTTGCCTCAGCCTCCTAAAGTGGTTGGGAATACAGACACCCACCACAATGCCCGGCTATTTTTTTTGTTTGTTTGTTTTCACTTTATCGCCCACGGTAGAATGCCGTGGCATCACAACTCATAGCAACCTCCAACTCCTCGGCTTAGGTGATTCCCTTGCCTCAGCCTCCCAAGTAGCTGGGACTACAGGCACCCACCACAACGCCCGGCTATTTTTTTTGTTGCAGTTTGGCCGGGGCCAGTTTTGAACCTGCCACCCTTGGTATATGGGGCCAGCGCCCTGCCACTGAGCCACAGGTGCCACCCTCATCTAACTCTTGATTCAAGGGAGTTCACTTAAATCATGAGGCATAGTTCTCTAGATTTGCATAGAGCTTAATGTTATAAACAATAAGGTCTAAAGACAGTGCTACTTTAAAATGATTTTTTGTCAGTGATTACTTATCTAGGATCAAGATTATCTTCTGGGCTTAGTGCCCGTAGCTCAGGGAGTAGGGCCCCAGCCACATACACTGGGGCAGCAAGTTCGAACCCAGCCCAGGCCAGCTAAGCAACAATGACAACTACAACAAAAAAATAGCTGTATGTTGTGGCAGGTGCCTGTACTCCCGGTTACTTAGGAGGCTGAGGCAAGAGAATCGCTTAAGCACAAGACTTTGAGGTTGCTGTGAGCTAGAGCCACAGCACTGGTAGAGCCACGACACTCTACCAGGGTGACATAGTGAGACTCTCAAAAAAAAAAGAACAATAAAGTAAGATTATCTTTCTGGAAATTTCATTTATGTAATTATTGTCTAGCATCCTATGCAGCAAAAAACACTTGTAACAGTGATTATGGAATTCTGAAAAAGTCTTTAGGATCATCTTATTCAACTCCTTCATTGTATAGGATGAGAAAAATAAGGCCATGAGAGTAAGTGACTGGCTAAAGTGACAGAGCTAGATTACTAGCACAAGGGTGAGGACTGAATTTGGTTGACTCCCAACTGGCCTAACATGCCCTCTAGCATGAGTGGAAAATCAAGAAAGTGATATGAACTGATTTTACTTTTTATTTTTCTGCTATTAGGATCCAGCCTCTTTGGGATAGTTCTGTGGAGCTTACCTCTAAGAACCTGTGCCCAGCTCTAAAATGGCCTGTGGAGCATTGTTAAAATAAATTCTATAAGGAGATAAATTTTAAATGTTTTTATTAATATTTCCCTTTTACAAATGGCAAATGACTGGTGATCTAGCAGGGCATAGGACTAAAAAGTCTCTTCTTTGGTTCTTTGGGTCTCTGTCTTTTGTTCTTTTTGAAACAGTCTTACTTTGTCACCCTTAGTAGAATGCTGTGGCATCACAGCTCACAGCAACCTCAAACTCTTGGGCTCAAACGATCTTCTTGCCTCAGCCTCCCAAGTAGCTAGGACTACAGGCGCCCACTAAAACACTGGGCATTTTTAGAGACGGGATCTCGCTCTTACTCAGGCTGGTGTCAAACCCACGAGCTCAGGCAATCCATCCACCTTGGCCTCCCAGAGTGCTAGGATTACAGGCATGAGCCACCATGCCTGGCCTTCTATGTCTTTTTTTAGTAGGAAATATTTAAAGCCAAATTTTCATTCTCACTAAAAGGTAAGAAATGATACCTCCTAGAAGAGAAAGATGTTGATTCATTAGTTTCCACTTTTATATGTAGTTTAGGGTAATTAGGAACCTTTAAAATTGAGTGTACTGAAGGTTTTATGTATGCATAAATTGGTTGAGCAGTTTTAATTAAAACTTATCTGTATTTTGAAGTTAATTACTTTCAACACTTTTGAGATTAATGAGGCATAGACATGTCACCCCCATGTTGTAGATACTCAATAAATATTTGTTTGGAAATTAGAACATACTTTGATATTTTAGAATCTTGTAAGTATTATTACATCATAGATTCTTTCCCAAATCTGCATAATACTCAACTATATCAAATTTTACTAGTTCAACTTAAAGATTTTTCTTATTTAATTTTTTAAATTTTCTATTTAAAAATAACTTCAAATTTACAGAAATAAAAATATATACCCAAGATCCATGTGTAGGTATACATGCATGCACAGTTATTTTCTGAATCATTTGAGCATGTAATATATATTTATTTTTTCCTAAATACTTCAATGTGTATTTTCTAAGAAAAAATTCTCTTACATAACTATATTAGTTACTTAATTTATATATGTGCATTGATATTTTTAATCTACTCTTTAACTATATTCCAATTTTGTCAAATGACCTAATAAAATCCTTTCTAGCTTTTTCCCTCCAGCATAGGGTCCAGGGTCAGGTATTGCATTTAGTTGTCATGTTTTTTTAGCCTCTTTTTGAATCTGGAACATTTCCACAGTCTTTCTTTGTCTTCTGTGACATTGACATGATGAAGAATGCAGCTGTTTTTGAGTTTATCTGCTCTTTCTTCATCATGAAGTTGAGGTTACATATCTTTGGTTAGAACACTGTGTTGATGGTACTATCTAGTGCTGTGGGTCTCAGCCTGTGGCCCTTTAATACAGTTCCTGTGGGTTGTGACTGCTAGAACCGCTGGTCTAGTGGCACTTGATGGCCATGTGATGCTGACCGTGATCTTAATCTCTCCACTGCATTGTAACTGAGGTTTTTTTCCTCCCTTGTGACTAATAAGCTGTCTGTGAGAAGACACTTTAAGACAAAATTTCTGCTGGATTTAACATCTGTTAATGATTTTTGCATGATCCAGTGTTTACCACAGTGGTTGCAAAGAAAGTTTGTTCCTATTCTAGCAGTCCCTGCAAGAGCTCTCCTGAACTCATCTTGTACTTTTCTTGTCCAAACCATGAAATCAGGCATTTCCCCAAGGATTCCAGTTCTTTTTAGGGTAGAGGGTATTTGCTGCATGTGCTCATTGCTACTCTGGTGTCTGGTGTCTTGTTTTGACTCTTTTAGCAAACAGAACTAGGAAATGCATAGTAAACCTACATTCATGTACAAATATGTATATTTTAGACATCATACCCCAGTGCCTTCCCTTTCAGTCCGTCCCCACAGAGTTTTTTGTCTTCCCTCATTCTGTGCTTACCCGTCCCTTCTTCCATAGTGAAAAGTCCAGCTCCCCACAACATCAACGCATTTATTCATTCAGTCAGCCTTCTAATGTCTTTAAAAGTAGTTTCAGAACTGTTTCACCTGTACTACTGTTGTTAGCGAACCTAGTTTTATAAAAAGAGCTGGGAATTTGTTTGCAGTTTTTTCCTTCTGGCTTAAGAGTAGTAAAATACCATGTTCGTACGTTACTTTGATTACATTTTTTAATTTTCTTCTTCCTTTCCCTTTAATGTAGTAATGTTATTCATTTGAACTAAAATTGGTCTAATTTGTTTTAGTTTGCTTTCAGTTGTAGGTTCCTACCCATTCCCATTCCTTTTTTTTTTTTTTGTAGAGACAAAGAGTCTCACTTTATCGCCCTGGGTAGAGTGCCGTGGCGTCACACTGCTCACATCAACCTCCAGCTCTTGGGCTTAAGCGATTCTCTTGCCTCAGCCTCCCGAGTAGCTGGGACTACAGGTGCCCGCCACAGCGCCCGGCTATTTTTTTGTTTTTGCAGTTCGGCCGAGGCCGGGCTTGAACCCGCCACCTTCGGTATATGGGGC
>CAUYON010085204.1:0-20062 GCA_963573935.1 Arctocebus calabarensis
TACATTAATGCAATCATGGGGTACAACGTGCTGGTTTTATATACAATTTGAAATATTTTCATGAAACTGGTTAACACAACCTTCATGGCATTTTCTTAGTTATTGCTTTAAGACATTTATATTCTACACCTAGAAAATTTCACATGTACCCTTGTAAGATGCACCATAGGTGTGGTCCCACCAATTAACTCTCTATACCCCCATCCTCTTTCCTCCCCTCCCTCTCCCCTTTCCCCTTCTTCTTGGGCTGAGGTTTTTCTTTTAAGACCAGCATAAATCTCTTTTTCCAATAGGAGAACAGTGGTGTTTCAGACATACGATCAATTATTCATTCACACTTATACGATGCACTTCAGAGCTTACTGCTGATCACATTGGATCAATAATGTGGGTGGAGAGAAGGAAAGATAGAATACAGGATTCTGATATCAGCTGATACAAGTGCTATACGCAGTATGTCCTGCTAAACTGAGTTTGAATCAAAATGCAATTAAAGATTTTTGACACCTTTAGAAATTTTTGAAAGGGGATTCTGCCAGAATAAATTTAGTTGCATTTACTTTACAATAACAAGAGTAATAAGAGGCAGGAGAGACACCTTCCTATTTATTTTGCAGAATTGGGGCATAAGCAGTTTGAGTGATATAGCATTAAGCAAGCCAGGACACACAGGTATGTTTCTCTCCATAATTTAAACCCTGAAAATCAACTCAAGTCGCTTTTTTTCATGTTAAAATTTGGTATCATTTTGAGATAATGATTCATTCAAGCATTTGTGAAATGGATCATTCAAAAATGATGTGTCTCAGAAAAGCAAAGAGAAACGGGGGGTGGAGGAGGTCTCCCTGTGCCATGGTCGCTGCTATCCATCACTCCCAGGGACAGAGAGGAGACAGCCCTTTAATAGAAACGGGCTAATTTCTTCAGGAATATCTCATTAGGCTCACCCTTCCTGAGCAGCTTCTCCATTAAAATTTGATAAATGAATTCTGCCATTGCCAATTCCAGCCTGTCCTTCTTCCCCTTAATGAAATGAAGATGCTTCATGCTGGCAAGCACTCAGGACAGAGATAATTATTTATGGGAGGCTAGAAATGTAGTCACCCAGCCCATCACAGCTCCACAGATACTGACAATGAGACCTTAGGAAGCCTGAAAGATTTTTGAATAGAGATTTATTTTTATTTTACTTGGGAAAAAATATAATCCTAAGGGTTTACACATTCTTTCAACTGTTTTCTCAGATATTTTTCCCATCTCAGATAAGTATATAGGTATAAATTTGACATTTACTTACTGATATTAAATACAAAGTGGTTTGATCAAAATTAATATTGTTTTCAAATTTAAATAAATTTTTTACAAAATGTATACCTTTAGATGGTGCTCAATTTTATATTGTAGTTTTTCTTTCAAACATCAATTTTGAGACTTACGTAGGCAAAACACGCAGCTCCAAACAAAGTTATTTGTTTCTTCAAAGTTACTAATACTGGATCACCTTAACTTTCTTCTCCTGGTGTTTTCCCTTTGATTTGAAATTATGTTTTTTATTACTTGATAAAACCCTGGTATCAGGCAAAGTGAAGAGGTTTGTTCTTATATATTTTTTTTTTATAATTTTATTGAATCATAATTCTGTACATTGGTGCACTCATAGGGCACGATTCATATACATTCAGAAATGTTCTTATATTTTTGATGTAGTCTTTTATAGTGGTCTTTTCTCAAATTATACATAACTTTGAAAATACTATTGTAAATGGATTTGAAATTCACTCATACTAAAATGGAAATGGACTGCTATCTCAAGATGCTCTGAGAAAGGCATTTTCTATTTGCCAAAGCCTTAAATTTTAATTTTGTCTAAGGTAAAAGTATACCGAGACACACACGCAACGTATAACTTCATGTTTCGTTTGTTTTCTTTCTTTTTTTCTTAAAGAACAAAAGTTTTGTTTGTTTACTCTGAGTTTTCTGCAGGGCTTCTCAGGAAGCTATCTCCTCTTCCTAAAATATAACTTTCAGCAGTCACATTTACTTCTTTTGGTTCATAGCACTAAAACTTACAAATGCCAGAATAGCATTGAAAGAAATTGAAAACACCAAATTTTAGGGAACTTTTCATTAAACAAAACCATGCATTTGCTGAACAATATTTCAGTTGCTTTTTACATGCCAGTTATTAACTAATGTCTTAGCATCTCTGTAGATATTTTATTTGCTTTTATTCTTCAGAGGTAGGTAAATCATTAATTGTATTTATTTGTTTCTTTTTTTTTACTTTTATTTTTTGCAGTTTCTGGCCAAGGCTGGGTTTGAACCCACCACCTCTGGCATATGGAGCTGGTGCCCTACTCCTTTGAGCCATAGGCACGGCCCCTATTTGTTTTTTTGATAAGGGAACTATCTCTAGTCTGAGGTTATTGAAGTAAAAAAACTGTATAACTGTCTAGTAAAATTTCCATTCCGTTTTCATTTTTAATCTTTACACCAAATATTAGAGGAGATGTGGACTGTGATTTCCAAAACATATATTCAAAAACTGAAAAACAGAGTGGACAATTTTTAACCGTGCTGAAAAGTGGCAGAGGAAGATGAGGCTCCAAATCATTTCCTCAGATTCTTTAGTTTTTGCAAGAAGTGTATTGCTAGAACCCAGATCTTGATATCTTTGTACTTTATTCACAAATCTAAAATCACCCAATAGTGCAAGAAACAAAGCAAGTTTGTGTAGGAGATTAAGAGAGCAGATGAGAACTGATAGCACAGTAAACCAGTTTTTTACAAATAGTTTCTGGTACTTTATTTAGAATATTAAACACATACTAAAAAAATCTTTCCATATAAATAATCCCAAAATTCCATGATTATCTCAAGCCATTGTTTTCCTTGTCACTTGGTATTTAAATAACAGGAACCAGAAACCATTCTGATTAATATTCAGAATAAGGTTAGCAAATTAAAATTATCAAGTAATCACTATTGGCCTGTCACTATAGCAACAATTTCGTATGCACTACCTTGTTTTAATCTCAGAATGCTATGAACTAACTTGCCCAAATTCACATGCAGCTCAACTCCAAAAGAGCCACATTCCTGACTCAGGTTCCCCTCCTTCTGCAGTTGACCACCGAATAACTCGAATCTATATGCTCATGTGCAGTTTGCGGGGGGTTTCTTCTGACTAATAAGACATTGTTTCATTTATATTTCCACCCTGAGGATCCTGTGTTCCTCCTCTGATAGACTCTGATAGACAAAGAAGATTCACTCTCTATTTCCTAGTAACAGAGTACCATCTCCGTCAAAAGATATCTGAGAATTTGAAAGACTCTTCTGATAGCACGTTGCTCTTTAAAACCCCAATATGGATGAGCGCATTTGCTACTTTCCACTGCTGACTTAGCTGAGGAAAACTCACATCTCTGCTCAGTTTTGTGCAGCAGGGCAGCATCTGCTGGCTGATCAGCATGTCTGCACAATTAAAAAAAAAAAAAAAAGGAACACAAAAGTGCCAGGGGAAAAAAATTGTCTTTTTCATTTTTAAGATCAGCAACCTAGATAAAAGATAAATGAAAAGGTCGAAGAACAGAGGGCAGAGACCAAGATTAGAATGTATAGAGCCAACTGAAACAGTCCCGTATATTGTGTGAAAAGCGCTCTGCATGGAAATAGTCATAATCCGTGCTCTCTGGGAAATGACCACCGTTGATTGCGAGCTGAGCGTGTGAGATTTAGTAGTACCAGAGGAGCAGTGAATCAGGTCGGGATGACTGCCTGCCCCTATGATGCCCAATTCTTTCACATAATAGAGAAAAGACATTTTTGTCTGTGCCTCGAAGCACGGGGCCTAGAGATGTCAGCTGTTCTCCACTGAATCTGGGCAGGTTAAAGGAACCCTTGCAGGTGAAATCCCACCGCTTTCAACTCCCCCTCAGGTCCCTTCCTGACAGTCCTGGGCCTTCCTGCCCTTTGGCTTAACAAAGGTGCTTATTCTAATATTTTCATCTCTAACTGACCCTCGTTTTCAGTCTTTGAGCAGCATAATTTGTTTATTTGCGTATGGTCTGTCTTCTTCCCCACAAGAATGTCGTGACTCTGACACTTTCTGGCTTTTTCTCCAGTGTATCCCAAGGGCTAGCATATTGTCTGATACATACGAGGCTTAGTAAAGATCTGCAGAGTAAACCTTTAAATTATGTATTGATTGACAGTGAGTCAGAGACTGTTTCCTCACTGGCTTGTATATTCTTTATTGTGAAATATAAATACGGGCGGTGCCTGTGGCTCAGTGGGTAAGGCGCCGGCCCCATATACTGAGGGTGGTGGGTTCAAACCCCGCCCCAGCCAAACTGCAACAAAATAATAGCCAGGCGTTGTGGCGGGCGCCTGTAGTCCCAGCTACTCGGGAGGCTGAGGCAAGAGAATCGCCTAAGCCCAAGGAGTTGGAGAGTGCTGTGAGCTGTGACACTACAGCACTCTACTGAGGGCTAATAAGTGAGACTCTGTCTCAAAAAAGGAATATATATATACTATATATTATAATTCTATAGTTTTTGGTAAGGAATAAAATACATTGAAAATTTGGCATATAGCAGAGTAAAACACACACTTGGTAAGTAAAAGTTAGAAGAGCATTATTTTTGAAATAATTTTTAAACCTCCCTTATATCAACCTTTACCATACAGAATCTGACTTTGTCAAGAAACTTTCTCACTGTGGCACAGGAAGGGGGCTGATATTAGATGATGACTCACATTTACAAACATTATGCCATTTGCACTTTGCAACCACACTGTAAGGTAAATAATTCTAATCCAAGCTCAAAGAGTTACGGTAAGAAAAGCTGAAGTTCAGAGCAGTTAACTGACTTGTGGTAGACCACACAAATAAAAACGGCTGATCTGGGATTTCAGTGTAATTTGGACTCAGAGACTCTGAAGTACCCACACTCTGTTGCACTTTATTGCCTGTGCCGGATCAGAGAAGCATGCTTCTTTATTTATGAGCTATCAGAGATATTTTGGGGTGATACTCTGTCAGCTTGCAAGGGAGCGTTTCTGCCTACATTCGGGGCTAATTTATGCACTGGCATTTGTGGCCATATTGTTCTTGAGGAGAAATGCAAATTGACTCAATACATCTGCCAGGAACAGGTCTTCCTTTAACAGATGATTCCATGACTTGTTACATTTTCAAACTCCTCTCTGAGTGTCATGAAGGCGGGTGGCTGAGCATTTTATTTAAAAATATGAAGAAGTAGGTTGTTATTTCTGCAACTTACAAGATTATAGTTTACCGGAGGGTAATACTGACTTTTCCTAATTTTGTACAAAATCTAACACTGGTGTATACTGATGTTTAAAATCTAACACCGACCCTTAAAGGGATAATTCGGCGTGTGAAAAGGAATCATCTCGGACAGTCATCGCAGCTATTAGCCTCTTGACAAATGCCCATAACCACGATCACAAACACATTTGTGCTGTTAGTATGAGGAAGCAAATGGGACATTTTTCTTCACTAATGCTTTTAACTCTGATTCATAATGCCTGTCCTTTTTTTTTCTTCCATGTCACCCTCCAAAGAATGACGGACTATACTTTATTTCCAATTTTAGCAGAAAACAGTAACTTCTTTGCTGCAATATATTTCTGTAGGGTTTTGATTTCTTAAAGAAAATAAAATAAATAGCATTTAGTTATGTTAATATTTATGATCAATGAAAAACAATATTGAACTTCTCCAAAGACAAAGCCAAAATAAATAACACGATAAAGCAAAACAGTTTCAGGGATTGAGTGGGAAGAAAAATATGGCAACCATGAATTAAAATGCTTTGTTCTCTCAAATATCATGTACCTTAAGAAACAAAAGCTATACAATCGTTTAGGATGAGTAATAAATCCAGAAATGGAGCTGTTGTTTCTTATTAATGTAACAGTATAATCTTAGATAATTGTAAATTTTAAGAAGAGCAGAAAAGACTACAGACACAGCTAATAATGTTTCAGTATAAGAACCTAGAGAAATGACAGGGAAATCACTGGTTCCTGATTATCTCATGAAGGGTAGAGTTCCTACCTCAGTGGACTCAGAGTGACAGGAACTAGAACACTGAACACGTGAATTCAAATCTCACCTCAGTCTCTAAAATGTCTTATGACTTTGGACAAATTGTGTAAGATGTCTGGGTCTCAGCGCTCACATGTATAATGAAGGGACAGAATAAAGTGACCCAAGTCTTCTACCCATCAAATGATGGATATTAATATCAATTTCCTTTTCAGTCATTGAAAATATGGAGAACTAATTTCAACAAATACATGGAACTCATACTTTGCCAAGGTGTTTAATCTGTTCAACTCTTATGAAAGATGCAAAGACAACAATGAATTGTCTGTTTTATTAGCCAGTCCTCCTCTCAGTTAATAAGCTAAGTCCTTTTCATTGTGGCATCTGAAACCCAAGAAGAGGTGGAAATATACAATCAAATTTTCTTTCAACATTATATTAAAGCTAGCTACTAAAGCTTTGGTGAAATGGACCATTTATTTTGCTGCCAACTGTTCCACATATGCACTTTTTACTCATTCTATTTTACTTATATATTGACTTGATGGGGTCAGGTTTTAGAAATTTCTTTAAATGAAGAATAAAGGCTATTATTTCCCGAGATTCAGGATAATAAGAACTTTGCAGGTTACTGCTTCTTTTAAAGGGATTGGGATTATGCACTACAGTATCATGTTATTTAATTTGTCTTTGTCTTTGGAGAAGTTCATTATGCACCTACAATGAATTCCCTTTAGAGATTCAAGTCCTTTTAAAAAAATAAAAGCAGAAGACATAGTAACCACCAATCTCCTACATTTGCATTTGTCAAATCAAATCATTTCATTTGAGGTAACATCATAATAAAATACTGTCAGAACATTGTTCTCCTGTTAGGTGGCAACAGAAAATAGTCTCTAATAAGGCTTTGATCCACTGACATTATGTCTTGCGGTGAAGTGACAGGGGATTTAGAGACCTTCCTCATTGAAATTTTCTCTGGGAGTTTAGGTGCATGACCTGCAGTGTGCAAGGCTGAATCCCAAAAGCACATGTAAATGGCTTACGCGAATCCTCATACATATGGGATGGAGTAAATATTGTCATAAAAATCCCTTACAAACCACAAGCACGAGCAGACTCCTGATAATAAAGGGAGCAAGTAGATGTGTTGTGCTGTCATCCAAACCCCAGATGTATCTCTTATGGATGTCCTTGTCTCTCCATCGCAAGCAACCAGATTTAACCCTATCGCATAACACTTTTAGTTGAACTGAGCCCTTGCACTAGAATATTTCCTTTCTACGTATTTCATAGCTGAGAAAGAGCCATATGAAAAAATGTACATACTAGGCAGGGTTGAAAAAAATGCTTCATGTTTCAGCTTCTGTGCTTATTAGTTGAGTGACATTAGCAGAATCCCTTCGCCAACTTTGAGATGCAGTTTCTACATCTGCAACATAGGGATAATCAGATAATCACCGCCTTAGCTCCTTCACTTTGTTATTTGTATAAAAATTATACAATAAAGTTACAGATGTGAAGACTCTTTGTAGGCTATAAAGCCATCTTAAATGTTAATTGGTAAAAAGAAACTATCTCATTAAAAAGGGTGGCAATGTCTTAGTATTTTGTGGCTTTTTAAAATGCCTGGCAGAATATGAGGTCCAACAATTAGATTCACGAATGCATCCAAGAAAAAGTGCTATATGCCTCATTGCTGAATATCACTACTGTCACCTTTGAAGTCTTGCCCTTGGGAAGCTGTGCATCAATGCCAGCACCTAGTCCACACTTCGAAAAATTTTGGAACTCTTTTCTGGAATGACCACAGAGCTGTCATACTATTACCCTGATGCCCTGAATGTTATCAAAATGTCTTCCTTTCAATTGCTCCTTTATCTTCGGGTAAAGAAAAAAGTCACTGGGTAGGGAAGGTGTTCCAATACAGTTATGTGTTTCCTGCCTAAAAACTCCCTCACAGACAGTGCTGTGGGAGCTGGTGGGTTATTGTGATGCTAGAGTCATGAGTTGCGAGCAAAAAATTCAGGTCATTTTCATCTAATTTTTTCCTACAGCCTTTTCAGAACTTACAAATAGTAAACTTGGTTAATTGCTTGCCCTGTTGGTACAAATTCACAATGAACAATCCCCCCCAAAAAGTTGGAAACATGATTTTGACTCTTGAGTTGGACTGAGAGAACTGTTTTGGTCATGGAGAATTGGCTCACATCCATTGTGCACTTTGACACTTTGTTTAAGGGTCATACTGGTGCACCCATGTTTCATCACCAATGATAACACATCCCAAAACATAGTCTTGCCTCTCCAATGATCTCAACAAACTTTTACATTTGTTCGTCAGTGAGCTCCTTTGGGATAGTCTAACATTAGTATTGAGTACATTGAATGCTTGCTTTTCCATTCTTGTGGGACTTTACTTATGAGAGTTATTTGTACAGTTTTTTTTAATATAAGTGCATGGTGGCATGTTCATGAACTTAATTGTCAGGCTTTGTATGTAGCATAAAATCAATGCTTTCTCAATCAATAAGTGTATAGATGAATTTAATTGCAGATATTGTATGTAGTATAAAATCAATGCTTTATCAATCAATAAGTATATAGATGACATTGAAAAGTCAATATTTGGTTGGGTAGTTGGGAATAAGAATATTTGAGTATCTGGATAATGCTAAATACTCAAGTTTAAAATGCTGCAATGGTGGTTTAACATTTTTCTGTTTCTGGATAATTGAGGTTTCAGTGGAAAGATTCAAATTAACAATGTGGCTTGAAAAGTTCAGAAGTAGGAATGGAAGTGGAGAGATTCTAAAGAGTTTGGGGTGAGTGATGGAATAAAGGATGGCTAGATGGTGAATGGAGATTTGGGAAAGAGGAAAAAAGCCATCATCACTCATTCCATTAAGCTGGTAGAACTGAAATGATCAATCAATAAATCTGTTATACTGTTGGCTCAAGGCTGAGAAGAGTCAGAGACTCTAGATTCCATACCCAGCATAATAGCAGAGCAGAATTTAGCAGCATTGATGGAGAGTAGTTTCTCACCAACCTTGTGTCTGGAACAATACTGGAGTAATTGTAACAGAGGATCCTAAAGAACTTAAAGCATGGATATGGATATTATTTTACAAAAGACAAAGGAAGCCCTGAACCCAAGCCCACCTGCCTGCCATGCTATGTGAGATCCAAATTTAGCAACAATGACGGTGACCCAGCAAAGAAGACTTGGCGCTGAAGCTGGACCCCAGCCTGGGGCACAATGGGTTCAACAATGTGATTATTGCACAGAGTTTACTGTCCAACACAAGTTGAAAAGTGCGTTGGTTGGCAGACAAAGGAAGGATGAGAATATTTTGCAAAGTTTGAATTTCCTGTAATCAAGGTATCATAATTTGTATAAATGACTACAATATTTTTAACTTAGGGAATAAGACAATTGTATAATAAATATCTAAAACCCCATGTATCCCTCCTTCACACGTTTTCTGTCCTGATGAAAAAAATTATTAAACAGACTCCTAAAGGTTTCATCTTACTCCTTATGTGCAAAACATGATTCATCATTTTTCTTCTTCAAGTACAAGTAGGATCATTTTCTCCACTCCCTAAATCCCCATGTCATATCTAAATCCTTGAAAAATCTTCTGTCCATCTGTATTTTTTACCAGTACAAATTTCTTGTAATCTTCTGTGTACAATGCATTGCCCAATTTCCTTGGGATTTACATCCCTGCGAATGCCCACCCTAGCCCTAGCCTTCATTTAGTTACCTACTCATTACTGATTTTATGAGAATTAGAAAGTTACTTAAGTTTCATACTTTTCCTTTCATCTGTGCCCATATATGCCCCTCAGTTCCAATTTATTAGAGAGTACATGTGGTGTGTGTTTTTCCATTCTTGAGATGCTTCGCTTGGGATAATGTTCTCTAGATCCATCCATATTGTACTAAAGGAATTCATTTATCATTTTTAACAGCTGAGTAGTATTCCATGGTATACATATATGACATTGTGTTAATCCACTCATGAATTGATGAGCACTTGGATTGATATTACATCTTTGCTATTGTGAATTGTGCTGCAATAAACCTTTGAGTGCAGGTGTCTTTTTGATAAAACAATGTCTTTTCCTTTGGGTAGATACCTAGTATTTATATTGCTGAATGGAATGGTAGGTCTACTTTTAGTTCTTTGAGCACTACTGCCTGCTTCTCTACAGGTTTCACTGATTTTCAATCCCATCAATAGTCAATAAAACTTTTTTCTCTTTGCATTCATGCCAACACCTATTGTTTTTAGACTTTATGATAAATGCCATTTTAACAGGGTTAAGGTGACATCTCATGGTAGTTTTAATTTGTGTTTCCCTGATAATTAGTGATATTGAGAATTTTTCATGTTTGTTGTCCATTTGTCTACTTTCTTTTCAAAAATTTTTGTTCATGTTTGTCCATCTTTTAATGTGGTTTGCTTTTTTATTGCAAATTTGGGTTCTTTGTAGATTTTGCTCATTAGCCTTTTCTTAGATGTATAGTTTACAAAATTTCCTCCCATTCTGTAACCTATTTGCTCTGTTGATTGCTTCCTAAGCTATGCAAAAGTTTTTAATTTAATAAAGTCCCATTTATTTATTTTTATTGTTGCTGACATTGCCTTTGGGATCTTAGTCATAAATTCTTTGCCTACACCAAGATCTAGAAGAGTTTTTCCTATATTTTGTTTTGGGATTCTTATGGCTTCATGTCTTACATTTAAGTAATGTACTCCCCTTGAATTAATTTTTGTGAGTGGTAAAAGGTAGGGATCCTATTTCATTCAGTATATGGCTATCCAATTTTCCCAGAATCATTTATTCAATGGGCCTTCTTTTCCCTATGGCATGTTTTGTCTGCTTTATCAAATATCAGTAATCTATATGTAAATGGTTTTATTTCTGGGTTTTCTATTCTGTTCCATTGTTCTATGCCTGTATTTTGGGGCCAGTACCATGCTCTTTTGGTTTCTATAGGCTTATAGTATAGTTTGAAGTCTGGTACTGTGATACCTCCAGATTTGTTCTTTTTCCTTAAGATTGCTTTGGCTATTTGAGCTCTTTTCTGATTCTAAATGAAGTGTAGATATTATTTTTTTTCTAGATCTGTGAAATAAGAAGTTGTGTTTTGATGGTGATTGCACTGAATATGCAAATCACTTTGGGTAGTGTGTACATTTTAACAATGTTGGTTCTACCAATCCATGAGCATGATATGATTTTCTACTTGTTTGTGTCATCTGTGATTCTTTTTCATAGTATTCTGTACTTTGCCTTATAGAGCTCTTTCATTTGCTTGGTCAGATATATTTCCGGATGTTTTATTTTCTTTGTAGATATTTAGAAATGCTATAAATTTGTGTACAATGATTTTATAACCTGAAACTTTTTTGAATTTATTCATCAATTCCAGGAATATCTTCATAGAGTCTTTGGGGTTTTCTAGATACAAAATCATATTGTCATCAAAGAGCAATAATTTGACCTCTTCTTTTCCAATTTGGATACCCTTCATTTATTTCTCTTACCTGATTGCTCTGACTACCACTTCCAGTGCTATGTTGAATAGAAATGATGACAGTTGGCACTCTTAAAGAAAGTCTGAAGAGGGGATAAAAATCTAGTATAACAATCAAAGATTAATGACATTTATGGCTCAGGTTGTGTGTGTGTGTGCATGAATGAATTCTTGTGTGTGTGTGTGTGTGTGTTTGAATATAAAATTATATAAGACAATGAATTTTCCCTAGCAGAGTATCTAAACACATATTTCGCTACCCATCAGCTATTTTATTCCAAGTTAATAATTAACTCATGGGCCACTATTTTCTCAGATATTTTGAGTAGTTCCAAAAGTATAATTTAGATCATAGTGTGCTCACATCTATTTATAAGTACTGTATTCACTTATTATGTATGTGGATCATAATATAATTTCACATTATATTATTTTGTTATTGGTATTCCTCTTTTTCTGATTGAGATAATGATATTAATTTCCATCTATGACACTGGTCACAGCATGGCCATGTTAAGACTAGTAACTGTTTAGAAAATGCATAAGCCACTGTCATTCCCCCAGGTATGTTCACAACCTTACCTCTTCTCATGCCCTGGAAGCCTCCAAATCTCACCAGAGTCATGATAATAGTCAACAAATATCCGGCTCTTTTCCAGTATCCTAGTAGTTCTCAAAGTGAAGTTCACAGAACAGGAATGGCAGCATCTCTTGGGAAATTGTTAGAACTATAAATTCCTGGCCTTGCCCCAAGCCAACTGAGTCAGAAACTGTAGGAGTTCAGCCCAGCACATTGTTCCTTAATAAGTCTTCCTAGTGAGCTTGATATACACTAAACTTTGAGCCCTAATTCTGTGACACATACTCTTGGTTTTTAATTCCTTGAACTGGGTGACACACAAAGAAATTCTCGATTATACTTTGACTATTAACCAGGGATACAGTTCATCAACCAGTTGTTACACTTTTTCCATTGACACACATTTTTTTATTATTAGAAACATTACATCATAATTTCTTTCTCCTGTGTTCCTTAAATGTGTTTTTTGTTCAAAAACAAATTTGCAGTAAAATGTTAAAAGTCTTTTATAACTCTTGAGAGGTGGGAAGTGGGAAGTGACTTCTCATCTTCGCAAGGCACAGACAGCATCTTTCTTAAATAATTCAGAACTTCTTGACTTTGGGGAGTCTTTTACAAGCAACTCTTGGATATATTCAATCCTGGGGAATCCCCATTGCCTTGGAAAAATTCAGAAGATGACATACGGACTCTAGAGTGTCTGAGAAGCTTGGGAAAGATAAAATATATTAAAGCATATAATGGAAGTCTGACTTCTAAAACTGATTCTACTCCTGTAACTACAGCATTGCTTTATGAATGTTATTTAACCTTCCCGGATTTGTCTATGTATCTGAAAAAATAAAGAGGTTTGATTATTTATAGTTTATCAAAGAAGACACAAATTATGGAAGTTTAATTGAAGTTGTGATGTCCCCTCTCACCTAATTCTTCCCAAAGATATGATGTACATTGCAAAGGGTGCTCTTTTCCCCTAGGCTGAGAATCACTGGATCCCATGTCATTAAGATTCCTCTAAATGTAAGGTCTCATAACTATTTTTAGCTGGGAAAACTTAATATCAAAAGATACAATGATGATTATGCTGATATATAGCAATAACTTCAGTATCAACCTATTTTTCAATGCTTAACATCTCCGTTGTTACAAATATATACAGATGCACTCTTTGCAGTATATAAATTGTTATACTTAAAAACCAATTTTTAAATGAATTAAGAAGAAAGTTATTTATAATCAAAAGTGAACAGAACACAGCCAAGTTACAAAACTTCATCTACAAAAACATTAGGGAATATGTAATGTCTTTAAACAGCTAAAAACCTGGTTCTGGGAATTGCACTGTAAATTGGCAAACATTTCTATGTGTGAGGGGGAATTGAGATTGCCACATGTATTAACATAACAAATTGTCACACATTTGGCAGCATAAAACAACATCCATTTGTTAACTCACAGTTCTTTAGGTCATGAATCCAGGCAGGCTCAACTGGATTCTTGGCTTAGAGTCTGACAGCCTGAAATCAAGAGGTTGACTAAACTGGGCTCTTATCTGAAGGATTAGAAGAAGAATTCATTTATAAGTTCAAGTTTCTGGCAGATTAAAGTTTCTTGCACTTGTGGGAATGAGGATCCCATTTCCATGCTGGCTGTCACCCCTGTGCCACTCTCTGCCTCTACATTCCCAGGCATGTGTCCTCTTTCATACTCAAAATCAGCAAAGACACCTCAGAGGCTCCCTATACTTTGAATCTCTGGCTTCATCTTTTGTCACAAACTGGAGAAAACTCTGCTTTCAAAGGGCTTGTGTGATTTGATTATGCCTGCCCTTTTACTATCTAAGGTAGTATTAACCATGGGAATGATACATCCTCGTATTTTCAGGTTTCACCTACATTCAAAGGGATCCATCACTGGGGGGGCAGGGTGTGGTGGGGAGTCATTCTTAGAATTCTGTCCACCTTACCTCCTCTTTACATTGAATAAGAAGCCCTTGGCTAAAACCCTAATCTAAATGTCTTTTTATACTAAAGGGGAGTTTGAAGAGAGATGATGCCAAGATCAAAGAAGGAAGGCAAGAATAGTGAGGGACAGGTAAGAATGAACAGGGGTAACTCTTAGACAAGTGCACACTGGCCTTGTCTTCAATGCACCAGCTTTCCCCTTTCCTGGCTTCAGCCAGCCAGTATCCTAATGTTCTTTCATATCTACCCTCTCAAATAAGACACGGACAGATCTATTACAATTATATATGTCAAAACATGAATGCAAGCCAAGGTGTTACTATATCTAGAGCTATTTGCAACCTTTTCACTCATTATAACATAAATACCTTTCCCATGTTGAAGGTCTGGAATTTGGGAATAAATCAGAGAAGTTTGGGGGAGATAAGATTCTTTCAGATGCCCTAAAATTTTATTGCCCTCCCCTGAAAAAAAATCACCAAGATGCTTATATATAGGCCTAGGTCTAAATATGAACTGGTATCAAAACCCTTTTTTCCAAACTTGGCAAACTACTTGGGCTTTCTGCTTCCAGAGAAATACATTAAGTTGGAACGTTTGGATGGGTATCCAAGTGTACTCCTAATTGCTTCTAAGAGCTCTCAACCAAATGGACGCAAATGTCAGGTTGTACTTGAAGAGGTGCAGAGCTAAAGCTATGGGCTGAAGTTCAGGGAAAAAATGGACTTTTTTGGCTTGCAGACACACTATTCTGGGCTATGAGCTCATTCCAATATTAGTGAGTCCTAGAATTCATCACCTTCCAAATGCTAAGATAAAATCAGGGAAATGTCATCAAGTTGTTAACCATTATTATCTATTAAAGTAGCTCTCCCGAAGATGGAGAAATCACCTAATAAAGCCAATCTTTCTTCTTTATATCACCTAGAACTGTCAGGAATGCAATAAATTATAATGGACCAACTTAAAACCAATGACCTGCATCTTATATACCAAAAACCTTTCTTATCTCAGCAAGTAATCAACACCAGACTTGTCAATTAGGATTGGAGAATGTCAAGGTTAAATGTTTCTCAAAGCTTCTGATGTCTCCCTTTCAAGTTTGAACCACTTCAGGTGCCTATTTATTGGCTCTTGGCAAATACGCATTTCTATTTTTTACAAAGGGTGAATTTTACAAAGAGCTCTCACAGAGAGTACAGCTATGCAATGATTTTAGGCCAAATGATTTACAAAGAGAAGCATATTGGGAGAAAATAAATAAAAGTTTATAGAACCTCCAAAGTAGCCCCATTTTAAACAGTGAAATCCCTGGCAAGCGTTCTCTGCAAGTCTCAGTTTCTTCATCTAAAAATATGGACATAACAACTCTTAAAGTGATTATATTAAAAATTCAATTAAAATGGAATAATATACTTAAAGTTCTTGGAAGATATCAAATGCTGAACAGGTCAAATATTGCTGGTAGCATTACTTTATGTAATGTCTATTTATTTATTTGACAAATATTTAAGGAGTATTTTATATAGACATTAAGGTAGAAACTGGGAATCTAATAAGAAATGGGATAGACATGATACCTTCCCTCAAGGAATTTGCAGATTAGTGGTGGGTAGAGTTAAGCAAGTAATTATAATACAGAGTTATCTGATAGGAGAAGTACGAAGTTTAATGGATGCATAAGCAAAAATACCCAGTAGGCAGTGGTCTTGTAGGTCTGAAAATTCATTAAAGGAAATGACATCAAAATCGCATTCTGAATAATAAGACAAAATAAGTTTGGCTAAGTAGTGATGGAAAATGCTCAAGGCAGAAGGCATCGCATAAGCAATTCTTGAAGTAAAGAAATCCCTGCATCCCCATGTGTGGGAACGATTCAGAATGCACGGAACATAGGGTTGGAAGAAATTCAATGAGAATAGCCTTTCTCGTCCCTATCTCCGTATATTCTTGGAAAGCCTTATCAGGGAGCAATGAGGACAAGCATTTCAGAATCTCAAGCCCTTTCAAGCTCAGGTTGTCTCCAACAAAAGAAAAATGATAAGTCAGGAATAGCAAACTTTTGTGGAAGCAGTGTAATGATATCTTTGGCTCTTTGGAACATGCACAAGAACTAGAAGAATCTAACAAAAGCTAAAAGAGAATAGCACAGAAGTTTATGAACCACAAAAAAAGAGTTAAAATATGGGAGAAGAATAGTAGAAACTGAATCACACTAAGAATTTCAAACAGAAGACCCCGTCTGTTGTCCTTGCTCATACCTGGATACCCTGTCCCCTTCTTTCTAGTCAATTCATACCCACATATAGATGCCAACCTAAACGATCCTTTAGGAACTTTCTTCACTCCACTTTGAGTATGTTCAGATAGCAAAATGTATTTTTTATCATTGATGTACTTTCCTATTCTATTATTATTGTGTAAAGATACTTGCTTCTTCCTTGCAAAATGAACATAGATATCTATGGTATGGTTACAAAAACGGTCCTTGGCAATATTTAGCTAAAGAATCTGTCATTGTAGAATTCTTATAAGCATTCTACAGTCAATAATCGGGCTAAATTCAAAAAATGTTTTAAAAGTCGTTGCCTGAAATTTGAAACATTTACCTATACAAATATTTGCATAAGGGAAATTAGCTTGTCAGGTGATTCCCTAAATGCTGCTTCAACTAAAAGTAAGTTCATTATAATTTCTGTAGCAAAATATGACCCAGATTACAACATAGGATGTCAGGAATAATTATCATGTGCCCTTATTTCCCCCGAGAGGAGAAGAAAGTTCCCTCCCTTCTACTTTGGAATACATGGGTCATTACAAAAGTTTTGAGATACACAGAAATCAAGAAATGTAAAATCTGTGAGGATGGAAACAAATGAAGCCCTCCCAGCAACACTAATATGCCAGGCAAGTTGAAACTTGCAGGGGTGAATCAGAAAGGATGCTATTGACTGTGTTTCTTGGAAGTGAAATAATAAACCATAACGTAGCCTGTCCTGAAACTTTTGTAGTGATCCGTGTATAAACAGATTTTTCTCTTCATTCCTATTGAATCCTTTCCAGAGATAGAGTAAGAGGATTTTCTGAATAAAAAATCAGGATACAAGGCAGTTCCCATGATACAATAAATAGGCAAAACTTTTGGAATTCAGTGGCTCTTATTTACAAAGGAGTTTCAGAGGAGGTGTGGGGTGAATAGCAGTGTATCACTGGGGGCCAGAACAAGGGATTGCTCATTATATGATAGAAATCTTGGTTAGTGAGCCAAAGTCTCCTAACAAGTCTTAGTAGGGTTTTAAAAGTTGGTCAATGGAAATGATGGCTGTGGTTCAACAATATTGGTACCCAGACCTCATCACCATTGCCTCCTTTGGGTAGGCAGCATCACCCATGAGCAGCACTCTGTCCCTCAAGAGCAGTGGAGGGAGTTCCAGTGAAAGATGCCTGAGACCAACTGTTTGAGACACAGAAAAGGCAGCAGTTGTTGCTTACATAGTAAGTTGAAAGCTCACAGATCAGGTACTATTAAAAAATGTTTATCATTTCTATCTTCCTAATTATTTTCTCTGTTCAATTCATTCATTTCATATTTTCCTTTGTAATAGATTAGAAAGTGCTTACTTAGTGATAGAACATTTGGGTGGAAAACTCATGTTACAGGCTTTGTAACAGCACACTTTTGTTAAAAGGTCAATCCTACATAAAAGAAAACCACAACTGGCCAGTCTACGCTGAGTCTGCATAAAGCAGCGGTTCTCAACCCGTGGGTCACGACCCACAGGAACTGTATTAAAGGGCTGCGGCATTAGGAAGGTTAAGAACCACTGATCTACAGGGACAAAAAGTTTGAAAAAAAAATTAGGGTCATTATGAGGCAGGGTAAATGTCTCAACTTTAATGTTTCAGCTTTGATGAAACCCAAAAGTCTGATGCAATGAACCCTAAAACTGGCTAAAACTGCCCAGATTTCCTGTGATGCATACATGGTCAGCTAAGCAATTGCTGAAACTGAATGAAAGATGAATGCAAATTCTGTGCAAACTCTACTGTCCCCTTCTTTAACTAAAAACCGACTTTACAGCTAAATGAAACAACTTCTTTAATATAAAGGTACCACCTAGCCAGTCCCCCAGCATAACTTACTAGAATCCCAGGTGGGTAAATCAATTGGTCAATTAGTTTTTTCAAAGTAATAGGATTTATTTGAACAGGTGTACAGGCAGAAATGTATGATACCTTTTCACACCCATCCTCAGAGTCACAGCAGTTGGTTTCTTACTGAGAACTGTTTACTTCAACACTGGCACCCAGTCTGTAAGCCCCCTGCACCCGGGCTTAGCCCCTACCCCTGGGTTTAGCCCTGCCCACTCTAACACCTTGACCATGCATGTGAGTTGTGAGTTGTCTCCACTTTCTTCTATGTGGGGATTCTCAGATAAGTGTTCACCAAACTTCAGGTTGCCCATCATTGAATGTTCTTGCAGAATTCAGTTTTAACAAGATTCCTATTGTCACTTGAGGCAAAATACCCCACACTGGATGTCTGGTAAGGCTCCTCATCTCCCTCCGCCCCGCCCCCCTCGTGCCTTAGGACTGAAGGCTTGGAGCAGTCTGAAGCCTCTGCAGCAAGAATTCTGTTAAGTTAGTTTAGGCAGAATCTGCCTATTCCTGGTATTTCCTCTTAGTAATTTTTCATTCTCTGACCACCCCAGCCCACCCCACAACCTTGTTTCAAAGTTGTAAATTTCCCACTTGCCCTTGCTGTGTTTGGAGCTCCGCCCATTCTCTCTCTACTGCTACGAAGTCCCCACATTCTGATGGTCCCCACACCTGTGACGATGGGTCCCAAATCAAATCTGCCATATTATGCTTTAACAAATGTTATTGGATATTCTTTTTCTATAACAGTTACTTGCCACCTATTTTTTTCTGTTTTGTTTTGTTTTGACATCAGTTTCGCTATCGGTTTTTATGTAGCTATTTGGAAACTGAAAAAAAGAAAAAAAAATTCTGCTACTGTTGTTATCTTCTCAGAATTCTCTCCCTCCTTTCATTCTTCCTTTCCTGTCATCCATTCTTCTCAGAAAAGCTAGTGTGATGCCTTAGAAAATAAGCAAATAAAGTGAAGTTTATATTTTCCTCTAGCTAATCATCTTCAATCGTTTCTTCTCGTGTTTAGACTAAAATACACACATACAATTTTAAAAGCTCAAGTGCCTTTCACAGGCTATCATCATCCATAATCCATCCCCTTCCTGATTTTCAAACTCCGTTTATCATACTTCTCCTTTTTTTAACATTCCAAGGTTGTTACTGATTTAAGGGCTTGCATTTGCTATTTCTCTCATTTTGGGAATACTTCCCTGCTGTAGGGAAGAGAAGAACATTTTTTTTTCTCTGCCCTCTTAGGTTCTAAAACTGGATCCTGTGATTTAAACTCACAGAAGGTGAATTAACGGAATAAAAGGCATACCAATTTAATTTCTGTTTTCATTTTACATGCATTGGAGCTACATAGAAAGGAAATGAAGACCCAAATAAAAAGTCAAACTGGGAAGCTTGTACACTATCTTAATGAAGGGAGATAAATTATGGAGAAGTACTAAAGAAAGGAGGATAGGATTTTGTTATGTGGGCTAATCTTATTGGAGTTAGGTGATATCTCAAAGTAGTTTTGATTCCGTGCATCTTAGAAGGGTACAGGTGAACCTTACTAAATGCAGAATACAAATGTCTTCATATAAAACTGAGAAAATGCCAGGAAGGCTATGTTAATCAGTTTGATGAAAATAGTTAAGATTGTATATGAAACCAGCACATTGTACCCCTTGATTGCACTATTGTACACAGCTATGATTTAATAATAAAGACAATAAAATAAAATT
>CAUYON010085212.1:0-10882 GCA_963573935.1 Arctocebus calabarensis
GTGGCGGGCGCCTGTAGTCCCAGCTACTTGGGAGGCGGAGGCAGGAGACTCGCTTGAGCCCAGAAGTTGGAGGTTGCTGTGAGCTATGATGCCACAGTACTCTATCCAGGGTGACAGCTTGAGGCTCTGTCTCAAAAAAAAAAATTCTATTTCTTAGATCTACTGTGATATAAATGTTACATATTTCAGATTCATTAAATTATTCAAAAAAGATTTATATAAGTGCTACATTCAGGGCACCTAATATTAGTTTTAAAGCCTTCAATTTTGATTAGACTCCCTTTCCACTAACCTGCAAAACAATGTCAAATTAATCTTTGTTAAAGAACAGCTCTGTTCTTACCATACTTTGCTCAACAATTTTAGTGGCTCCCAATTTCAGATTTGTCTGAACAACTTTAGCCTGGTGTTCAAGGTCTTTGCTATTTGTTTTTCTATCTTTGACTTGCTGCTACCTTTCTCTTAATGAAATCTATGGTCCTTGTAGTCTATAACCCTTGCTTTCCTTACTCTGTATCTTGGCAGGGTGTTTTGCTTGTTTGTTTGTTTTGTGTGGGTTTTTTTTTGTCCTAGAACATCCTTTCTCTTCTGTACATTCTATCTGCTCACCTCACATACCACTTCTTTATAGCTTTTCTTCATTCTCTTTTTCCTCAAAAAGTGCAGTTCCCGCTTTCTTTCTTGATTATAAGTACAACATAATTCACCAAATAAAATAATTGCTATCTAAAAATTCAGTGCAATAACATGCATGAAATGACTATCACCCAGACCATGTAAAGTCTCAGAAGTTTCACTGCTAAACTCAAATCCCTGGGCAGTGCCTGTGGCTCAAAGAAGTAAGGCGCCGCCGGCCCCATATGCTAGAGGTGGCAGGTTTAAACCCAGCCCCGGCAAAAAAACAAAACAAAACAAAACTGCAAGCAATAAACTCAAATCCCTATATACCCTGATGTGGTTGGCACCAGCTAGTGGCATTATGTTCTAACTTAAATATCAGGGAAGAGATTGAGTCTTGTCTGAGACTTCCCAGATTTTATTATTTGCCTAGCTTCTATTTTTTAGGCTTAATTTGAGGATATTGGGGCCTATCCCACCCCCTTTTCCTGATTTGATTACTTACCTTTTTGCCATAGCCTCACCCTCTTTTCTAAGAGGGTCGCCCTTTCCTTCGCAGTCCTTTAGTTTGGCCCAGGGGGCTGGAGACACTTGCCAATCATGTTCTATCCGGTTTTCTGTTATTTTAGGGTTTTATTCTTTATATACACATTTTATTCTTTATGTAGCCAAGTTTAATTCATCCTTATATCTACACACATGTGTAGATCAGTTTAATCATCCTTATATGTATGTGTAGATAAGTTTAATCTATCCTTATGCCTATATGTAGATAAGTGTAATCCATCCTTATGTTTGTAGACAGTTTAATTCATCCTTATAACTCACATAGGGCCATGCATGTAGCATCATGAATATTTATAAAGTGTCATAATTGGAACTTGGGAGGATGTATGAAACTTCTACATTTTTCATAAAATTGTTCCTTGAGTGGGTAATAGTAGGACCTGAGAAAGAGAAAAGAGTTTTTCTTTCTGATCCATAAGAGCCATTGTATGTGGAAGGTTAGTCTCTTTGTTGCTAATTCTTTGTTGTTGGTGTTTCTTAAATTTTTCTAGACCTTACGCACATATCCTTTCAGTTCCTGTTTCTGAAACTGCATACCCTGGGCAGACTCAATACCAGACACTACAGCAGTCTCAACCCTATGCTGTCTACCCTCAGGCAACCCAAACATATGGACTACCTCCTTTTGGTAAGGCATGCTATTGTGGATAGTTTCTAAGAATGTTGATTTTATTACCCAGAATCTTCAGTCAGCCACACTTGCTTGGCTGATCAGAAAGTTGAAAGATGGTGTCTTTCTTTACACGGTACTTATGTGTGTGGTGGAAATTGGATATGCAGTGTTCTAACAGTATGTTTGATGCATGTGATGTAAAAATTACAGTTTTCAATACTCATTTCTTATCAACCAAAATTTAGCTGTTACCAAAGTACTAAGTCTTGACTCTGAAGCTTGGAATCTTTAAGTGTTTGGAAACTCTTTGAGGAATTACTATTGATTTGACTTACTTCGTAACAGTATTAAAGTGTATTATAGTTTGGTAAGCATAATAAATATATTTTGAGGTGGCTAATTTCTTGCTAATACCAGGTAGTCTATATATCCAGATAGAATATACTTCATAGTTTACTTTGTGGTTGTGTTTTGTTTGTTTGTTGACACTTTTTCCTTTTCCTAACTGATTTATATTATTCTGTTGAACCAAAAAGTCATCCTAGAATTTCAGAAATCCCCAATTTTCTGTAACCATATCATCTACATAAGAGTTATTTTTATTGGTTTTAAGTATCTTGGACATGAACTGTAAATTTGTTGATTTACCAGAAGTCACTTTGAGGTTCTTGGGACATTTAATATCTGTGCTGATTTTTCTGTGTGTATGAGGTGATAGATAATATATGTTGTGCTTCATTGATCTTTCTCTGCTGTCCTAGAATTGGTGTCAGAAAATTGAGAGAATACTGTGTTTTTTTTGTTTTTTTGAGACAGAGCCTCAAGCTGTCTCCCTGGATAGAGTGCTGTAGCATCACAGCTCACAGCAACCTCCAATTCCTGGGCTCAAGTGAGTCTTCTGCCTCCGCCTCCCAAGTAGCTGGAACTACAGGCGCCTGGCCATTTTTTTTTTTTTTTGGTTGCAGCAGTCATTGTTGTTTGGTGGGCCAGGCTGGATTCAAACCCGCCAGCTCAGGTGTACGTGGCTGGCGCCTTAGCCCGTTGAGCCACAGGTGCCGAGCCTGAGAATGCTGTGTTATTTAAAAATATTCAGTATATTAATAAATTTGTATTGCTATAGACTTTGTTTCAACAAGCTACTTTTCTAGGCAGATCGCCACCCAGGACGTGTATCAATGTTATCTACTTTTGCTTTCTACATTTCTACTTCTTTTGGTCCATTTAGCTAGTTTTTTATAGTGATATCTTTCTTACTTTTAGTTAGCATTTTTTGGCTCTTGGTAACAGCTAGAAACAAAAATTGAGGTTTCTATTTAGTGATAGAGGTAGTTGATAAATTCATGAATAAAGGGAAACAGAAATCTCTTATTGCCCCATTTGTATATCCATGCCTCCATGCCTGTCAGTATCAGCCAGTACAATCAAATCTTATATTTGTGATGTATTTAACCAGTCAAGACTGAATAGTGAATTAGCCTTTTTTTTTTAATTAGCCTTTTGTAAGGAAAAACCTCTGTGAATTTGTGTTTATTTCTTTTTGGTTATTTAAAGCAAATTTTACAAGTGTTAACAATTATATTTACTTTCACATTTTTTTTACCCTGTTTTGACTTGAATTTATTTTAGCAAGCTTGTTCCCTTTACAACATTGTTCAACAGTTGATCATTCCTGCTGTTCAATATTAAATAGCACTTCTATTACATCTCTGGGCTCAGTTAAAGAAGTACCTAACATAATGCCATGTGCGTATATATCCTAGATGTTATTGGTATTTTTTATGATCACTGCATTTCCTTGTATTAAAAAAGAAAAAAAGAAAGAAAATTATGTAAAGTAAATAAATTTCTATTAAAAGCTGGTAGGATACAGTTTATTTTTATTTTTATTTATTTATTTATTTATTTTTTGCAATTTTGGCCAGGGCTGGGCTTGAACCTGCCATCCCTGGTATGTGGAACAGGCGCCCTACTCCTTGAGCCACAGGCGCCGCCCAAGGATACAGTTTTATATTATGAAGAGCTATTGGCTCCCATAATATTCTGGTTTTGTTTAGTATTTGTGGGAAGGGAGACTTGTATTTCACAATTTCTATTATTTGTACTTCAGAGAGAGGTAATTATTACCTTAAATTGACCTTTAAATAATGTTTGACACTTACGAGAGAGATTTTATGTGGGTGGTAACGTGAATGTTAGTTATGGCATATTCTCAGAATTTACTAGGGAGGGAAATTACATAGTATAAGAGATATTTGTAATACTTTTAAAAGCAACTGTATTTTTAAAAGACATTTTCTAGTGTTTTAGCTTGTGGCTTTTTGGGTCATTGTTCATTTTTATGAGAATACACTTTTATTTCTTTATTTTGGAGTCAAGATTTTGACACATTTTATTATCTTAGTGCTGCCTGTTTTCAGATTAGCTTGTCTCTGGTTTCACATGTAAATAGGGCTTCAGAAAATATCATAATAATATATTTATTAAGTGCTTACTATACCAAGCAATATGCTAAGAGTAAGTACTTCACACTTTATATTGTCTCCTTTAATCCTCAGAACAGTCCTAAGAGGTAAGTAGTAGCGTTATCTATCCCTTTTTATAGAAAAAAACTGAGACTTAATTAAAGCACTAGCCCAAGGTCGTTATAGATTAAAAACTGAGACTTAATTAAATCACAAGCCCAAGGTCATGAAATGAAGAGACTGGGATTAGATTTGAACCCATGTCTGTCTTAATTCCAGCAGTGCTCATAACTTGAAGTCCATGTCAAAAAAAATGGTTTCAGAGTTGAGTTTGAAATTAAAAAGCCTCCTCCTCTCGAAGAAAGAAGAAAAGACTAGAAGAAATACCGGAAAGCTATGTTATGAGTAATCTTAAAAGTAGAGTGTTACTGATCATATTCTTTTAGAGCTACATACAAATAGGGTGAGGATGGCAAAAAGAGATTTAATTCTTAGTGATCTAAAGGAGTGTATGTGAGGAAAAGGGTACCCATTTATTTTTAGTGGGATTCATAAAATATGCTGTTAGCTATCACTGTTCTAATTTATTTTAAAAGAACTTTAGTGTCAGATGGAAGAGTTGGTGGTATTTATTAAGACCCTTCAAGAGTTCATTCTCTTTCCCTTAGTGAAATTCCCTCATTTCACTTCTTGGAATTTATTCTCTGAAACTAATTACAGACACAAAATTTTGGTGACCAGTGTATTCATTGCAGCATTATTTGTAATGGAAAAAATTGGAAACAACCTACATATTGAATAGTAAGGTATGTATTAAATTGCAGTGTATCCGTGGAATAGAAAACTAGCTATTATAAATAATATTCTTAGAAAATACTTAAGGTCTTGGGCGGCACCTATAGCTCAAGGGAGAAGGGCGGTAGCCCCATATGCCGGAGGTGGTGGGTTGAAACCCAGCCCCGCCCAAAAGCGCAAAAAAAAAAACTTAAAGTCTTGAGAAAACAGTATATTATTAATTGAAAAAAGCAGTATGTGGGCATTGCCTGTAGCTAAGTGGGTAGGGCACCAGCCACATACACCAAGGCAGCAGGGTTCGAACTAGCCTGGGCCAGCTAAAACAACAATGACAACTGCAACCAATCCCCCCCCCCCAAAAAAAAACAGCGGGGCATTGTGGCAAGCACCTATACTCCCAGCTCCTTGGGAGGCTGAGGCAAGAGAGTCGCTGAAGCCCAGGAGTTTGGGATTGCTGCGAGGGCAACAGCTTGAGACTCTGTCTCAAAAAAAAAAAATAAAAGAAAGAAAGGAAAAAGCAGTATGTAAGACTAGAAATGCAATGTAATACTAATTTAGTGTTTTTAAATATACGTGCATAGAGAATAATTTGCAAGAAAAATACAGATTTTAACAGTACATGCAGCGCAGATTTTATCTCATTTACACAACTGTGCAGAGAGAGACACAGTTTGAATATGCGCAGGTTTCAGTTAACAGCATTCTATGGAAAAGTGAAAACTGTCTATTTTTTTTCCTATGTGATGAGGCTATGTCATTTTTTTCTTTCACTTCTATTTTCCTCATTCTATATAATATACATCTACTTTACTTGTAATCTGGAAAAAGTTCTAAACTTTTAAATTACTTAGTATTTATAATATCTCATCCCATGAGCAATTAAATCAACAAATCAAAATATTCTTTTTTTTTTTTTTTTGAGACAGAGCCTCAAGCTGTTGCCTTGTGGCATCACAGCTCACAGCAACCTCCAATTCCTGGGCTCACGCGAGTCTCTTGCCTCCACCTCCCAAGTAGCTGGGACTACAGGCGCCCGCCACAACGCCTGGCCATTTTTTGGTTACAGCCATCATTGTTGTTTGGTGGGCCTGGGGGGGCTGGATTCGAACCCACCAGCTCAGGTGTACGTGGCTGGCTCCTTAGCCCGTTGAGCCACAGGCGCCGAGCCCAAAATATTCTTTCATGTTTTTTTCTAGCATTGGTATGCTAAGCTCTGAAGACCCACTACTCTGATCTCTGTTACTGTAAACTGAACTGATCAGATTAGTTTGCTTAGTGACTAACCAATTATGAAGTATTTGTGCCAAGAAACTTGGATAGAATTTGTGGTAAGATCCCGCCATGGAGTGATAGGAGGATAGCATTCCAGAACAGATTTTCTTTCCCATCATTAGACCAACAGTTTCCCCACAGCAGGTTCTTGGTACTTAAAAGTATGTGAGAAGCTTTATAGTTGTAGACATAGAGCAGTGCGCTAGGAGTCAGATAAACAGGGTCTGGTTTCTTTGTTTGCTGTGGGCAATAGTGCTATAGTGTCAAACCATTTGGTTTTGCTGCTTATTATCTTAAATACTGGGAGGGGTGCTTCTAGAGAAAGAGCATGTCTTGTAGTGATGCTGGAGGCAGTGTTTATATTGTCTTTCTTCATGAAATAATTATATATTAAATGTCTACTTTGTGTTTCTGGCCAAAGACTTTCAAAACTAGTTATTTCCTACTTAGACGCTTATGTCTAAAGTTTTGACCTTATAAGAGAGACCACTTACAGACATTTTATAGTTTGAAACTTAAAAAAAAATCTACATATATAGATAGATGTAGATATAGATATACACACACACTAAATAATAAGAGTAATAAGAGTAACAAAAAATTTCTCAGTCGGTACGGTTGTCATTAATAAGGCTTTATTTTAGTACAGTATAATAATAAACATGCTCACAAATCGTTAAGGGCAAAACTTATTCGGAGAAAGAAATCACATTGATTATAATAGATCTAGAAGTCATTGTGACATTGAAATAGCAATTTACTATAAAACGTGATACACAACCATCAAGAGTGATGACATTGTTATTTACATTTTACATCATAGATGTTTAAAAATTAACATTCTCAAACATTCTTATTGTTGAAAATTAAACACCACAAGACCTTAGCTGTGACTAACCTTAATAAGACATTTAAATGATCAGAAACTAAGGAGGACAGGGCCAACTCTTCTAATTCATGCTAGCGATGTCAGTATTCCTCAGACTTTTCAAATAAGTTATTTTATATGGTCAACCTTTTAGAAAAAAGTATGACATTCTCTATTTTTATGCATTAAGAATTTGGGGCAAAGAGTTACCATGTCCCATTTTAACCATGTCAATCTTCTAAGATTTTTATATCTACCTTTACTATTCTTAAATTTACTTATCAACAAATTTGAGAAATCTGAGTTGCACTTGAGGTATCTTAGTGCCTTGGTAAAGTAGAGTTCCTTGTTCCTAAAGTATTGCATTTTTTTATTGCACATACTTACTGATTGACTATAAATTCTTTGTCAGATCATGAAGTGAGTCCATGTTGAATTTAAAGATAGGGCTAACCTTAGTATTGATGTCATACATAGAAATGTATTTGATTGATAAACCTTATTAGAACTAATTATGAGCTTCAATAACACTGACCCAACAACTATAGCTATTAAGGACATAGTGAAGAGCCAGGAATTAATTTTTTTTTTTAAATAGGCTTTATAAGCCAGAATTATCACCAAGACTATACACTTTTGAGTATTTTGCTCACAAAGGATATACATAAGCTATTATGCAGAAGCAAAGCTTTGTTTATGGTTTCCTAGTTTATTGCAAATTAAAAAACTAGTACAGACAAAGTCAAAAAATGACAGATCACAGAGAAAAAAATAACATGATACAAGAACCTACAAATCATACAAATATAATTGAATTCTATATAGTACTAAGAAATGTCTCCACACATCACAATAGCCTCTGTGACTCTCTGCAGTGTATATAGTGCTGCACAGTTTTAATCATTTTAACAGTAATTCTGAGAAAATCTGAAGTATGTTCACTATTTTCTCCTTTCAAAGAAGGCAGGAAAGGGGCCGGGTGTGGTGACTCACACCTGTAATCCTAGCACGGTCGGAAGCTGAGGTGGGTGGATTGCCTGAGTTCACTGGTTTGAGACCAGCCTGAGCAGGAGCCAGACCCCCGTCTCTAAAAATAGCCAGGCGCCTGTAGTCCCAGCTACTTGGGAGGCTAAAGCAAGAAAATCGCTTAAGCCCCTTTTGAGGTTGCTGTGAGCTGTGATGGCAAGGCACTCTACTGAGGGCAACAAAGTGAGACTATAAAAAAAAAAAAAAAGAAAAAGGCAGGAAAAGATGTAAATATATTTTAGGAAGACTATCCCTTAGGAGAGAACATTATAATAAAAATAAAGGGAACTATACTGTGCTATCAGTATAAGATAGATTTATATATAATGACAGGGAAAGGTCTTTCAGAGGTGTTATGTAGAAAAGCAAAATATGGATAGTATATATATAACATGATCCCATTTTTGTTTGAAAGAAGATTAGTAAATGCCTAGAAGAAATCTGGGTAACTCTTCTGCATACTGTTAATATTGGTTAAGTCTGGATGATGGGATTAGATATGACTTTATTATATTTTCTACATATATTTCTATAATGTTTTTAATTTATAAAAATACAAAAGTATGTGTTTGCTAATCAGAAGAAACAAAAATAACAAAATGACCAGCTTAAGAAGGCAGAGAGGTATTTACTATATTTTTAGAAAAATTTCAGGCTTGTCAAAAATGGGTAAGTGAATTTTAAACTTTTGTGGAATGGATGGTGCCTGTGGCTCAGTCAGTAAGGCGCCAGCCCCATATCCTGAGGGTGGTGGGCTCAAACCCAGCCCCGGCCAAACTGCAACAAAAAAATAGCCCGGCATTGTGGCGGACACCTGTAGTCCCAGCTGCTCGGGAGGCTGAGGCAAGAGAATCGCCTAAGCCCAGGAGTTTGAGGTTGCTGTGAGCTGTGTGACCCCATGGCACTCTACTGAGGGTGAAAAAGTGAGACTCTGTCTCTACAAAAAAAAACTTATGTGGAATGTCTCCCACTTTGACAGTACAGATAACTGATTCATCATGGTACATGAACATCAGGCACTCTTTAGGCACTGGAGACAAATACTTCAGTTGGGTGTCAATAGCTTTTTCCTGCATCCTGGTCAGTTTTCTGAAACCATTGAAATGAATTTACATACATATCACTATTGGGGTCTATGATGAATTTTTATTTCTTTGGCCCCATCCCCTAATTCTTTGAAAATGTATTTGCTTGTGGTATATTACAAGTGGGAGAATTCGTAATTTTCTCTTAACAAGCAAATTTATTTTTAAGATTTAGATTTTAAACCTACTGGCTGATACTTGAAAGCATAACCATGCTCCTCAGTCCCACTGTATTGTTTGTAATTGGTCCAATTTATCTGATTCAGGTGCATTGTGGCCAGGTATGAAACCTGAAAGTGGTTTAATTCAGACTCCATCTCCAAGTCAACACAGTGTTCTTACCTGCACGACAGGGTTAACCACAAGCCAGCCAAGCCCAGCACATTATTCTTATCCCATTCAAGGTAAATAGGCATGGTTGTTTGTGTGTTTTAAAATTATTATTGTTTCTTGTTTTTAATCTATCTGTATCTCCAAACACATTGGGTAATACAAGAGTTCTGCCTTCTAAAATAGAGAGGGGGTGATACTTGAATTTGTGCATGCTTTTTTTGTTTGGCAAACCAGAACTGAGGAGTGTGGTTTATAAATAGTTTAGCCTTTGAATGTGAGCTGCTTAATGGAATTGAAGCTTTCCCTTTGCATGTTGGCGTTAGAAAACCTCTTTGACTTTGTCGTACTTTTCTTTTTAGTGGCATCTTGTCCTATAAGTGAGGAGAAGCCTCCATGCATTAGAATTTTGCTGATTTCTTTTTATGTGAATTGTTGTAGTGATAGGCAAGATGTATGCTTATCTGCTGTGGCTTTATCACAGCTACACCCCATTTACTACTTGGTGAGAGCATTTCTCTTGCTCAAAATGTTTATTCTTATTCTATTTCAGTATAAAAGGCATGGCATTAGAGCTTAAACTACGTGACTTTGCCTTCAGAATTCTTCCTCTGTAAAAGTTTAGATTTGTTGCAAGACTATTAGGAAAGAATGAAAAAAACTCAAAAGACAGTGTGGAATTAATAGCCTATGCCTCCAAATCCAGCGCAGGCAATTTCTCATTGCTCTGGACTGGTATTAGTATCCATGAACCTGGCTTCTCATCTGCTTCCCTTCTGATATCTCCCAGTTTTTAATTTTTTTTTTTTTGAGAACAGAGCCTCAGCTGTCACCCTGGAAAGAGTGCTGTGGAATCACAGCTTACAGCAACCTCCAACTCCTGGGCTTAAGCGAGCCTCCTGCCTCCACCTCCCAAGTAGCTGGGACTACAGGTGCCTGCTATAATGCCTGGCCATTTTTTGGTTGCAGTCGTCATTGTTGTTTGGCGGGTCCAGGCTGGATTCGAACCCGCCAGCTCAAGTGTACGTGGCTGGTGCCTTAGCCTGTTGAGCCACAGGTGCTGAGCCTCCCGGTTTTTTTGTGTGTGTGTGTTTTTTTTTTGAGGCAGAGCCTCAAGCTGTCACCCTGGATAGAGTGCTGTGACATCACAGCTCACAGCAACCTCCAATTCCTGGGCTCAAGTGAGTCTCCTGCCTCTGCCTCCCAAGTAGCTGGGACTACAGGTGACCACCACAACACCTGGCCA
>CAUYON010085217.1:0-43966 GCA_963573935.1 Arctocebus calabarensis
GAAGATGTCTTCATTGGCCACTGAATTAAAACCAACCTCAGTCCCCAATCCTCTGATAAGGCACAAAAAGAACCTGAATGGCTACTTGGGAGACGGAGGCAGGAGACTCGCTTGAGCCCAGGAATTGGAGGTTGCTGTGAGCTGTGATGCCACAGCACTCTACCCAGGGTGACAGCTTGAGGCTCTATCTCAAAAAAAAAAAAAAGAACTTGAATGTAGGCATAGGCTCAGTGCCTGTAGTTCAGCAGCCAGGGTGCCAGCCACATGCACCAGAGCTGGTGGGTTTGAACTCAGTCCAGGCCTGCCAAACAACAATGACAACTACAACAAAAAATAGCTAGGCATTGTGGTGGGGACCTGTAGTTCCAGCTACTTGGGAAGCTGAGGCAAGAGAATCATTTAAGCTCAAGACTTGGAGGTTGCTGTGAGCTGTGACACCACAGCACTCTACCCAAGGCAACATAGTGAAACTCTATCTCAAAGAACAAACAAATAAACAAACAAAACACCTGAATATAACAAGCCCACAACAAGTTTTTCAGATGTACAGGTTGAGTGAAACATGTGAATCAACATGCTATATAATTCAGTGCAATCTTATCATTTGTATCGTGGATAGAATGCTGATTCTGTAAGACCCAGTGGGTCAGTGGTATTTTCCAGGTGATTCCGTTTCATGGGTAGGCATAGGATAACTGGTTATCAGGGAGGGGAGAGCACCACACAAGACGTCTCTCCCCAGTAGTTTACCTCGCCTAGAAACGCAGTCTTCTTTATTGTTTAAAATGCCTGCCAAAATGTGAGATTAAAAAATAATGTTTCTGTTTATTTGTTTCATCTGGTTATTCTAAAGCTGTCTCCAAACTGAGTTACCTGAAGATTAAGGGAATATAAGCACATAGTTATTTAAGCATTGCCAGCTGGCACACAGACTAATAATACCACTACCTGTGAGTCACTGGAATTTGGTGCAACTTCAAACTTCAGAGGAAAGACGGTTGGACTGGACATACTTACAGGAGCTTTGTGAACATTTCATTTGGGGTGTCATTGGAATTGGGCAGGTCATACCTCAGCCTCTGCCACACTCTGATCTTGTCCAACTCAGAATCGGTCTTCGATGCTGCCTATTCTGTGACAACTGAAAACGCCAGCACCCAGGACAGCAGGTACCACGTTGCTCCTGACCTCATAACCTCCTCACCTAAAATGAAGCAAGTTATGGAGCAGGTATGGAAATATAAATAACCTAGCCACTTACACATGGTTAAATCTATAAAGTAAGGACATTTGTGTTCTAAGACCAGTCAGTAGTTTATTTCTCTTATAAGACCAAGGTCCAAGCAATTCACGATAAGCCACTTAGATGACGATAACGCTTCCCTTCAAATTCACAGCTTGACTGAAGGGAATGATTGGGCTTGAGCACCATCGCCCACATGGCGATTTTTCATCATCCTGAAAATAGGAACTGCCGCTGTTAGGAGGCCATGTGGCTGCTCGTACTTTAAAGCTCCCGAAGAAAATGAGACGAGGGATGATTTCTTCTTACTTCTTGTCCTTCTCAACATGTCCACGTTCCATTTTGGAAGCTGACAAACGTGTAAATTTCCATACAATTTGTCAAAGGACTGGATGGTGTAAAGGAAATGAGGTGTACAGAACCTGAGCTCTGAAACTAGTCAGATCTAGGTTTGAATCCTTCCTTTTTTGCTTAGGCAATGCGGGCAAGTTAACATCCCTGAACCTCAGATTTATGATGGGGACGACGTGAGACACTTCATCTTCTGCAAGTACGCTGGCCCACAAGTACGATCCCATATAGGAACTCGGGCAATACCGGGTCTTCCTTTCTTGTGCAGGAGGCTGCTTGTCCGGCAGACAGAGATGAGGAGGCATGCAGCCTGGCTAGCTGGTCCTGCCTGGCCAGTGGAGCCTCCCCCAGGGAAGCCAGCTGAGGGCGCTTATCATCGGCCTGACTCCCAGGCCCGCTGCCAGGAGGGAGCCTCCTTTTTCTTCCTCCTCCAGCTCCCCCCAAACATGAGAAGACAAACTTACTCAGAACTGAGTTCACCCAGTAGAACAGATGTTTCATTTTTTTCCCTGAGAAGAAAACAATTTTACAAATTCAGAAATGGAAATGATAGCTCACTCCATCCAATTAGCAGGAGCTAATTTAGATCTCAAGGTCATTGTGCAGGGCGTCCTCCTCTGCCCAGTGCTTTGGCTGCCTTCCCTCCCCGAGGCTGGGGCACTGTAAACAATCACAAATTCCAGTTGAGGATTTGGCCTCCTGGTGAGGTGCTGCAGCCCCCATTTTTAGAAAATTGGTGCTAAATGATGAAAGGTTGCACAGATTATGAAAGTGACGGCACAGTTTTCTCCTGCCTTACGGCTTCATTTAATTAGCTATCCTGTAATAGCAGAGCCACGTTACAGAAGGGGCTCCAGTTTGCCCGTCAGCAACTGCAGAAGTAGAGCGACTATGAGATACGCTGGATGACTCATCAGCTGATGGAAAATACAGTGAAATGTTTGCTTTTTCCACAGGATCAGGCAAGGCGACTGAGAACACTTCCCTGGGGATAGGCACCTGCTAACTCTGCCTCTACAAGATCATTTTAAAATATGCTTCCCGTGAAGTAATCAGAAAAAAAACAGTCTGACCTTGAAATTATTCGTGGTCGTGGGACCTTGAAGACACTAATGGAAGCAAGAACATTCAGCTGTCAGGGGACTTTGATCAACTCTGATCAACTCTGGACCTCCCTGGGCAGCAGCTTCCCGAGGGCATGAGGCTCAAGGCTGAGAAGTTAGGAGTCCAAGATGCTGTTTCTTATTCTGGCAGACACTGAGTCACTTCATGCTTTTGTAAGATTTCAGATGTGTACAAATTACGATAGTTACTGTCCTGATTGGAGACACTAAGCTGCACAGAGTTTGTTTTGCAAACATGAAAAGAACGAAGCCGTGAAGTCACAGAATGTTTTCAGCGACTATGGTCAGGCTGACTAGAAAGCCAGCCCCTTGGGGACAGAGCTTTTCTCTGGTTTCTTTTTCCTTGCCATCCTCAGAAGATGAGCACAGAGCTAGAACCTGCGGGTGAAGCGATGTGATGAGGATTTTCTGTAAGGATGGAAATGATGGGAGCTTGAGGTAAGTGACGAGTAACTTCCCAAGAGGCTACACAGTAACTAGTCATCCCATGTACGACTAAGGCTGCAATCTAAGGCACAGGTTCCAGAGACGGCTTAGGTGAAAATGCTCTCTGATATCTGGTCAGCTGGTACATCTGTATCTCCCTTGCAAGGTTGCAAAGGGAGACACACTCTGTTTCTGCTCACAGCCATGCTCACATTGAAACTATGAGATGTCTCATATTAGGGGTAATGTACACAGCTGTGATTCAATTAAAAAAAAAAAAAGAAACTATGAGATGTTTGAGAATTTATCTCTAGCACTTTCCTGCAGCCCTTGCAAAACTGATCCACCAAGACTCATTCAAGTCTCATTCATGTACTGGAAGCTCACTCTTTGCATTCCCCAAATGTACTGGATGTGTGATATCCAGTGCCCTGGGCTAAGAGCTGGTCAAGCAAAGAATACAAAGTATCTGATTTAAATTCCCCCAGTCCTGCGGGAGCACATTCTAGCTCTAGGGACTAGTAAAGAAGCCACAGCAATGTGACCAGTCCAGAAGTGAAAAGAATCCTGTGCTTAGAATCTTTCATCCTGGCTTGGCGCCTGTGGCTCAACGGGCTAAGGCGCCAGCCACGTACACCAGAGCTGGTGGGTTCGAATCCAGCCTGGGCCCCGCCAAACAACAATGACGGCTGCAACCAAAAAATGGCCGGGCGTTGTGGCAGGCGCCTGTAGTCCCAGCTACTTGGGAGGCAGAGGCAAGAGACTGGCTTGAGCCCAGGAATTGGAGGTTGCTGTGAGCTATGATGCCTCAGCACTCTATTCAGGGGGACAGCTTGAGGCTCTGTCTCAAAAAAAAAAAAAAAGAAGCTTTCATCCTGTGTTTATTGCCAAGGCCACTGCTACGTGGGTGCTGTGTGAAGCTTGCCATATTCCTAATCATTGTGGCACCTTGTTTATTCACCCATAAGAGCTGAATAATCTTAAAAGGATATTGCTAGGATTACCATATATATATAGAGTGTATATACCGTACATACATAGGGGGCACATATAGGGTATAGGTAACATATATACATATATGTATATATATTATATACGATAAGAATTATCATTTGACACAGAGAAATTGCTCACTAATACTTTTTATGGCAATTTAAAAGGACAGTGATAATTAAATGCCATAAAACCAAGGAAGAAGCTACTACTCTCTGAGGATTCTAATTTAACTAGGTTTAAAAAGAGATTTTGCTCACTCAACAGAGAATGGGGTAAATGTTATTACTGCAAATTACCTTTTGTGACAAAATGCCCAGAGGCGTGAAAGAACGGTATTTTCGAGCTGGTTTGGAGGGTACAGATTAGATACAGATAGAGTTGGAGGAAACGTAAACATAGAGCTAGTGTGTCTAGTTGGGACTAAATTATGAAGTAAGGACTCTGTGTCCCACACTAGGAGACAGAGTTTGGAAACAGGGTTTATAGCATTAATTCTGAACGCCGGGTACCAAGGCAATGGAGGAAGACAGGGCAAGATGGGGGCCGTTCAGGAGGTGAAGGTAATGTTGTAGAGGGAGGTGATGACAGGGCACAATAGGTTCTAGGCAGAGACAACGGAGATGGAGGTGGAGTGGTGTGGAATTGACACGGTGAACGGAAATAGACAATGATGACGATGGGAAGTGGGAGCTTGGGTTTGGGAAAGGTGGCCAACTCCCATTCTAAGAAGTCTGACAGAACCCTCTATGGAGGCTTGGCACCTGTGGCTCAGCGGGCTAAGGCACCAGCCACGTACACCTGAGCTGGTGGGTTCGAATCCAGCCCAGGCCCGCCAAATAACAATGATGGCTGCAACCAAAAAATGGCCGGGCGTTGTGGCGGGTGCCTCTGGTCCCAGCTACTTGGGAAGCGGAGGCAGGAGACTCGCTTGAGCCCAGCAATTGGAGGTTGCTGTGAGCTGGGATGCCACAGCACTCTATCCAGGGTGACAGCTTGAGGCTCTGTCTCAAAAAAAAAACAAAAACCCTCTATGGAAGTTCAAGAGGCAGGGCTGAGAAAAACCCAACAGCCTCTTCATTGGCACAATGACGGACTGTAACTGGGGGCCCTTGGTGCCATGCCGCCCAGTGCTGGGGTCTGCACCACAGCACTCCGAGGCAGGCGTTTCCAGACCTCGCCTGGTGACACCCAGCCAGCCAATGCTGAGGCTGGACAACCACCCAGACACGCCTGACTCCAAAGGTCTGGCCGTCAGCCCTGCCCGCCTGCTGGTCTCTAGAGTCATGTCGCCCTCGCAGGGCTCATTCTGGGAAGCCAGCGGAGTGCAGGGGAAGACCATCTCTCCACCGTCGTAGATGATTTCCCTGGGTGTAACAAGTGACGCTAAGTTCTAACTGCAGGAGGGATTTCTCACTCTCCGTGTGTCTCCTACAGAAGCGAACCCAGGAATGAAACCCACCCCCTTCCCCGTGTGTCTGCTTCGTTTATTCCCCACTCACCCACCATCGACCAACAGATGGTAGATGGCATCTCTTCTGGCACTGTGCCAGGCGCTGTGTCCGGCTATCAAAAATGTCTAAGAGGCTTTTGGAAAACTCCCCTGCTCCCTCCTTCATCTTACCACCTTCTGTGAGAAAAGTGTCCCCCCTCCCTGCCCCAGCATTCTGGGGGTTTATAGAGAAATTCTCCCTCATGTGTCTCTGATTCTGAAATTATAGGAAATGCTGCAGATCACTGTACATTTTAATACAATTTTTTTTTTTTTTGCAGTTTTTGGCAGGGGCTGGGTTTGAACCCACCACCTCCCGCATATGGGGCTGGCGCCCTACTCCTTTGAGCCACAGGCGCTGCCCCTAATACATTTTTTAAGTTAGCATTTAAGAAATAATGTTGGGCTCTTCCCCATCAGTCTTTCGGGAAATTGAAGTTTTAATCTCATCAGATTTCATAAGAAAGCCTCCACGGATGTTGGCACTTTCCCCATCAGAGACGATTAAGCAGCAGAGAGCGGAACTCAGCGGAACTCAGCGGAAGTCAGCACTGCTGATTCATTTATGGAAGATGGTGGTTTGCAGGGTAAAGGCTGGCACATAGCTCTGGTTACCCACATACAGGCAGTGGCTGGGTTACGAATGAGGTAGGTTCTGTAGGTGTGTTCTTAAGCTGAATTTGTATATAAGTTGCAATGGGTGCTTTCATCTCTTACCTGTCATAGGCAGCTTCCATTCGTAAATGCGAGTTATGTAAGTCAGATGTTGGCAATTTGAAGACTTACTGTAATAGCCTCCATTCATAAGTGGGAGTTATACACTTGTCAGTTGTATGTTTGTAACTTAGGGACCACCTGTTTTCACACCTCCTTTGCAAACTAGAAGATTTCTTCTCAGAGTGAGCACATAAATGGAAAGCTGTTGATGTGGCTACAAACATACCATCACTACTAGGATGAGAAGAAAAGCCTGACCACCAGGAATGCAAGCCACAGACCTAAGTTGAAGATAACAAGACAGTTTGATGTTCCTTCTCCACAAATCAAGGTAACTTTTCCTATAAGGTTGGATCATTGCTTTTTTCCTTAGCTTTTCAAATTATCTGTTGTAGTATGGACCACATTATATTATGCTTAAGTGTATGGCTGATGGTCAGCTAGTTGTGAGCTCACAGATGTTCAGAATTATTCTGCATTCACCATTGGTCCTAATGCTTAGCACAACGCCTGGTCCTTAGAAGGTTCTTAATAAATATTGTTCAGAGCTACTGCTTTAGATATAACTGTCAACAGAGACAATTGTAAGGCTCTACAAAAGAAAGCAATTTAATTTGTTCAGGATTCTTCTCTGCACCAGTCTTAGCCAAGATGAATGGACAAATAATATACAAATAATATACAAATAATACGTGGGGGTAGTTTACTAGATGAAGATGGATTATAATCTTAAAACAGTGCTCTTGGATAGCACCCGTAGCACAGTGATTACGGTGCCAACCACATACACTGAGACTGGAAGGTTCAAAATGGGCCAGCTAAACTACATTGACAAATGCAACAAAAAAATAGCTGAGCATTATGGTGGGCACCTGTAATCCCAGCTACTTGGGAGGCTTAGGCCAGAGAATCACTTAAGCCCAAGAGTTTGAGGTTGCTGTGAGCTGTGACGCCACAGAACTCTACCGAGGGCAACATAGTGAGATTCTGTCTCCAAAAATAATAATAAAAATAACATAGTGCTCTTTTATTATGTATCTAATATATCAGAAAAGAAAAAGACCTTACTAAAGACAGAGTAGAAAGAATAATCTTTGGTCCCTTCAATTACTGTAATGGAAAATCTCAATTTAGCTGTAAGAGAGATTCAGTCTTGCCTAGGCGTGTCTGCAAAATTGGTGGGAACAGCTGCCAGAAGCTTGTTTGCATTTGGATTGAGGGTCCTCCTGGGAGAGTTCTCATTCTGAAGGAAGAAGTTGCCTGGCAACAAGAGTTTGACCCATGGAGACAGAGGCAGCCTTACCCAACAGAGGAGCTAGGAAGCCTGAGTGCAGCGAGCATCTGTCATCTGGGTCTGGCTCCCAGCTGGATAATGTGAATATATACCTATGTGCAATGGAGAATAGGGAGTTTGAACATGCAAAGTAGGGAAAATAAACCTACTTTACTAACACCTTTTAAACACGCTGGAGTGCAACGCGCTGCTTTGGGATCTGTTTGATCGAAACATAAGGAGGACAGCACTCCTGACGGTGGAGGTTGTTTTTTTGCTAAAAGACAGCATTGGTGTCATGGTATAGTCACCAAAGCATTTGGGGTAATTCCTGCCAGAATAGCAACAGTACCAGAAGGAAAACTTTGAAGCCCAGTGCAGCATTAAGAATAGACACCCTATTGGACATGGTAGCACCCAAATGATCCTCACTGGGCTGTGGCAGGGCCTGAAATGTGGGCGCCAACAGAGTAACACAGTGGTAATCAGCAGAGGACTGATGGGGAATTGTTGTACCCAATGGACCAGTGACTGGACAGAAAAGAGGAGTCCAGGGATAGATGTTTATGCCAAAGAGTGAGGCGTCGAAGGCCTCCAAAGCTCCAATGTGAGAATAATTGAAATGTCTACTACTGGACCTAAAGGGAGCCTGAACCCACAGTGCAGGTGTCAGCTCACAGCCAAAGCTGTGTTGGAAAAGTCATGTTAGCCCACAGCCATGGCTGTGTTGGAAAAGCCATTGCTAGTTGACTTTTCTTTTCCAACTTGAATTCATTTTCAATTCCACATGGTGTTTCTTTAACAAATTCTTTCACAAACTGAGGAATCTTACATGAATTCAAACATTATATATGTATTTTTCTCCTTCCCAGTTTAGTCCCAAGGAGAATTCAATTAGCTTATAAGAATGTAAGCAAGTGTGGCAAGATATAACACATTCAGAGCAAGTTAAACAACTAAAATGCATTTGATCTCCCTCTACTGACTGTGATTTCTACTCTCACAATAGTATAGACGTATGTGTATTTTTTTTACAGCCTTACAAGCTCTATGGCTGTTCAATGTATTGTTTATCATCGTCACCCCCATTATTGAGAGAGAAAGAATTACTATCTCATTTTAAAAGACTGAAATGTTGATGCCCAGAGAGGGCAAATGATGCCTCTCAATTAAATCAAGATCCACTATCTTTTCTCAACTTACTTTTTTTCCTCCCTTTCCTTTTTCCTGGTCAAACACTATAGAGAAAGCATTCTGCTTAGCAAGTTGAAATGCAACTCTGATACTCAATGCAGCCAATAAGTGTGCATCATGCCCTGTGGAATAGCTGGGTCTCTCCCAGGGGCAGGGGAAGCAGCAACTGAACAGCTTAAAGCAAGTATCAGTGAGTGGCCACATTGATTTTAGAAGCTTGTCAAGAAAGGATAAATTAAAAATAGAAATAATAATAAAATTTCAATTTCAAGCCAATCTTTGGTTCAAAAAAGATAGGATGATTTTTTTTCCCCCCTGAAGTTGGGTTTTCCCTCTGAGTTAAATTATTTCCCACCTAAGGGAAAACTGTATGCATTTTAGAACAGAGGCCAGATCAAGGCACTAGAGCAGCGGCTCTCAACCTGTGGGTTGCAATCCCTTTGGGGTCAAACGACCCTTTCACAGGGAACACCTAAATATATCCTGCGTATCAGATATTTATATTATGATTCATAACAGTAGCAAAATTACAGTTATGATGTAGCAACAAAAATAATTTTATGATTAGGGATCACTACAATATGAAGAACTGTATTAAAGGGTTGTAGCATTAGGAAGGTTGAGAACCACTGCACCAGAGAGTATGTTCTTCTTACTGATGTTATCTACATTATTGTCAATCTTAAAATTCTAGGTCTAGAGATAAAATGGGAATTGAATTAAAAGGAAGCTAGCATTATCAAGGAGCTGCCTCTTAGTGCTGGGTTGAAAACATAATCCTCAGTGCAATAATGTTGTGAGGTGGGGCTTAAAAAGATGGGGAATAGATCTTGGGGGCTCTGCTCTCCTGAATGGATTAACATCATTATCATGGGAGAGGGTCTATTACAGTGAGAGTGAATGGTTATAAAGTTGAATTCAGCCCTTGCTTGCTCACTCCCTCTCATCTTCTTGGGTCCTTCCACCTTTGACCACAGGCTGACACAGCACAGAGGCCTCACCAAGATGCCAGTGCCATGCTCTTGGACTTCCCAGCCTCCAAAACCATGTACCAAATGCATTTCTGTTGTGTGTAAGTTACTCAGTTTCTGGTATTCTGTTATAGTGGCACATAATGGACTAAGACAGCTGGGGAAGGTATAAATTGATGATGAATGAACTTCTTCTACCTACAGAGAATAAGGCCGCAAACAGTAGCAGTCCCTGGTTTCAAGTGTACATCAGAAACTGTTGGTTTAGCCCAAAGCCCCTGTGATCTCTTTCCCAGATGCTCCCATGACCCAGCTTCTTCTACTAATGGCTAATAGCTAATGGCATCTATTTGCATCTTCCAGCGGATTTCTCTGAGGGAGTTTGCTTTTGGATTCCTTCTCCACCTTGTGTTGGTCCACAGCCAAAATGGAGTGACACAGGGATGAAAGAACCCAGCCCCTTTATCATTACGTGGAGCCACAGTCCCTGGGGCCAAACTGATATTAGAGTCCTCTATGAGGGAAGGTTAAGTCTGGGACTTCAAGATGACACCTTGCTTGGTTTCGTCCTTATTTATTCTGCTTGTCTTGTTCCTTTTTGACTTCTTCTGAGAACTCTTCCTTAAGAAATTATTGTACCTAATTGTTTGGCTCAATGTCTCCTTCTGGGACAAAAAACCTATAAGAGAATGTCAAAAGTGACTTGCAGGTACTGGAAGAGGCAGCAGAAAACATCCCTGTTTGTTGTTGTCATTCTTGTGTTCGTATCTTACAGCCAGTATATGTGTGAGAGAGTCCACAGTCATCTAGAAGGGTGGATTTCCAAGGTTCCCATGGAAGGTTGCCAAAGGACTCATAATTAACCTGGCTCTGACATGTCAGCGTGGTCACTCACTAACCTAACTGTCCACTGTTTAAATTTTTTAAAGCAGAGATTATGCATCATGTGAGTTGAGAGGAAACTGACTTGAGGCTGAACCAAAATGATGCAATTTGTTCTCGTCTGGGATTACAGAGAAAGAAGTTTAAGAATGCATATAAAGAATACAATGCCTAAGATTGAGAAGACTCCAGTTCTTACTTGACCATTTTAAGGAAAGTATTTGGTCTCTCATTTTATTACTTCTTATGTCAAAAAAAAAAAAAATAGTTAAACAGGAATCGTTAGAATAAGATAATGTGTAGAAAAGTCCTTTGTAAAATCATAATACTAATAAAACTTGAAGAAACAGCAATTTCTTCCTTCTTAATTAGGAGTTTAATCATATTAAGATTCACAAGCATATTAATCTACTGATTTTTTTTCTCTGATGACTTTAGGAATAATGGTCGAAAATATATGATTGCTATTGTTGGGAGAGGGAGGGAGGGTATGCCAGAGAAATAGGCTTACCACTAAAATTTTCTGTTGAAATGTAAGTTCACTGGGAACATCTTTACTTAGGGTAAAGTAAGAGAAATTTGGAGAGAATTGCCAGACTTACTTAATGCTGCTAAATTATTTTTTCTGTTTTCTAAAAGCAAATACTTACCAATTATACAAAATAAAAAGAAAATACAAGCTTCCTTGTTATTCAATCCACTGAATTGTTACCAGGTTGCTACAAATAGTGACTGATCTATCTTTGACTACAAACCAACACAGAGACAGTTCCTGCTGAGAAGAATGTTATGGAAGAAAATGCAGCCAGAGAATTCAAGGAAGTTTTGCCTAATTTTGATAACCTAACTATACTAGGTAATACATGGAATAAAGACTCAGTTCTATTAAAACATAATCGATCTTGTAAAAACCTTTCTTAAATATCTAACAAATGGACAATGATACTAAGAATAAATGCATTAAGCTACACATTTGCAGAGAACTGTAATGATATGAGAAAGTGATGAAAATATATTAAAATTGTAATGTAAAAAATTTTACTATCTAATATTTTAATATTGAAAATGTGTATACCATATACTCCCAATCTTCTAAAATATAATATTTGATATGCATAGAAAAATATGGTAATATGTTTCAGAACACATGTGATAGGTATTACTGGATGATAGAATTATAGGTGATATTTGATTTTTTTTCTTTGTACTTTTGTGTATTTTTCAAACCTTCCACAAGGAATAGGCACTCATTCACAATTATAAAAATAAAATTATTTATGGAAAAAAAACCCATCCTGTCAGAGCACGTCTACCTGGGTGTGGGGCTTGGGTGAAATTTTGACAAGACTCTATCTCTCTTAACATTTTGGAATTTTGTCTCGTCTTTTGGTGTCTGAGCTCCCTGAAAGCAGAGAATTTCTTCTCTTTCTTATTCATCCTTCATTGTTGATGACTGGCATGTTACAGGCAGTAAATGTTAAATGAATGAATAAGTAAAAATAATGACGAGAAGCAAGGGGGGTGTACCACGAAGTTGAAGAAGCAACATGAACAAATAAATGAACTGGTAAAGATCAGTGTGGAGATGAAGCACAACAGGTAATTCAGCCGAGCTAAGATTGGGGAGTTGGAGGCAGGGGTGGGACACGCTGTCTGACTCTCTGCCTTGCAATATCTCCTTGTTCTTACTGTATCCTGTGAAGAATTTTTTTTTTTTCCATTTTCTAAATGAGAACTCTAAGGCTTAAGTGAGTCGCTTGAAGTTGCAATATTGTAAATAGAGCTGTGATTTGAACCCAATATTATTCTGACTGTAAGAACTGGTTCTTCCTTTCCACCGCAAAGGCAGTGACCTTGAATTTTTTTTTCTTTTTTGAGGCAGAGTCTCACCCTGTGCCATCAGTAGAGTGCTGTGGCATCCTAGCTCAGAGCAGCCTCAAACTCTTGAGCTCAGGGGAGGCCCTTGTCTCAGCCGAAGTGGCTGAGTAGTAGCTGGGACTACATCATAACACCGGGCTAGTTTTCCTAATTTTTTGGTAGAGATGGGATCTCACTCTTGCTCAGGCTGGTCTTGACCTCCTGAGCTCAAGCAATCCACTCGCCTTGGCCTTGCAGGATGTTAGGATTATAGGCAGGAGCCACCGTGCCTGGCCGTGGGCAGGCTCTTGAGGGTTAACAGAAAGGCCACAGAGTTTTGAGAAGAGGATTGATGGATCTGTAGGACCTGAAGCCCAGCAAAGTGGCAAATCCCTCTCATCGCCTCACCCCTCCCTGGTCTCCTACTTGGACCTTTATAATATCTGAAACTGGCCATTCTGCACATCTTTGGGTGAAGCAAATTGCCATTGATACCTGTGAGAAGAGCCTCGGGGCATGAAGAATGTTTCAGTATGCAGGAACTAGACATACTTCTGTGGGGTTTCTTTAAGTCAATAATCCTTTACTGAGCACCTACTGTGTGCCGGTCACTACCTAGACACTTCATGTACACCGTGAACAAGGCAGATGCCATCAGGGCCTTTTTAGAATCACAGCCTAGGAAACGGGCTTGTTTGCTGGGGTGGGTGACGGTAGACAAAAAGGTCAAAAGCACGAAGTCATGACACAAGCAGCTCCAGGTAGGGAGGAAAAAGCGCAGTGGGAGACCAGGCATTGTGGGGACCTGGCCTGGTGGCTGAGCGAGCGGAGGGGCTGAGACTGGCCGCTTCCACCTTCCAGTTTCCACAGGGGGACGGCCTCCCATCCCCCAAGCCATGTGACAGCATCACATTTCCTCTCTACATGACCTGCGTCTGGGGAAGGAATTAACACAGTGAAACTTCAGCATGAATCTGGCTTGCATGAGAAAAACGAGCTTTGAATCATTAACAAGGCCATTGCTGCTACATACTAATAATGCCATTTCCCGAGCCTGGCCTTTTTTACATGAATGCACCTGGTGGTGTGGATTGAATGATGTAAAAATGATTACAAGCTGTGGAGATATTTCTGGGTTTGATTGTTGTATGCCATGCACCACTTGTTTAGATTATGAATTAACTAATAAATTTGTGTTATTCCCTAAGTTTTAAGATTGAAAAGCCTTACTCCGTTCTCTGAATCTGAATTAATAGTGCTATCTCTCATGACGTCAAATGAAGACTAAACAATGGCCATTAGTGCGATTTACTTCACTCACACCAGGTCCCCCAAAACCAACCCTCATCTTTCCTAATGATGGAGAGATTATGTCTCCACTATTATGAATAATTTATTCTAGACTCAATACCAGTTATTTCAGCTCCTAACACCCTGACTTGTACACTTTAGGCTCAATACATATTTATTTAAATGTACCAATTGTTCATATGTTTTGACCTATTTGGGGGAGCCTAACAAAATAATTCTAAATATGACCATAAAAGAAAATGATGCTAAAGGATTTTCAATATCTTAAGATACAGGAAAAACTTTAAGTGTATTTTCTGCGCTTCACACAAAATTCATCACTTCTGACAGCAAAAAGTGTGTGCAGTGAGAGATGGAAAAAAAAACAGCCTGTTTTTTCTTTTCTCTCTCACACAGTCACTAGAAACACAGAGCAAGGCTGTGACCAGAAGCATGGGGACTTTTCTCTGTATACCACGTAACTAGGTGTCCTATAACTCAGTTTAATTCTGACACTATCTGCCTGGAGACAGAGGCAGACCTTACCGGTTAAGGGCACAATCACACAAGACTCCACCTCACTTCGTAGGCCAATTGCGAGTAGTAGGTTGTCACCTGTACCCCTGAAGCAAGCAGCAGGAAAATGAGGCTCTTGTTACACATTGGGTTCAATTAGTGGGTTCCTACCCTAAGCTCAGGGAAATATGTTACTTACATTTATCCACGTAGTACCAGGGATATTCCCAGAGACTGCTAGTGAAGACAGGGAGGGCAAGGTATGGGGAAAGATTGTGACATATCTATGCCTTCTTCAGGGCACCACTTTCCAGCCACTTCCCCATGTTCAGCCATCTAGAAGCTCTCAGAACTCAGGTTTAAATGGGTGGAATACCAGAATATTTGCTCCAGAAAGTCTCCAGGAAGTTGGAAAAGTATGGCACCTAGAAAGATGATAGCTTACTTTTTCAAGTTGCTGTATCTACCAAATGAAAATGAAGACTATGTAAAAAAAAAAAAAAATCAGAAAACGTTTTTAAAAAGGAAAATAAAGCAGCAACTGAAATCAATAATATCATAGGAAACTGAACCAGTTTGTTTTTCAACAAAACACCATAATGCCCAATGGATCTGTGGGAAAGTCTTCCCGTGCTTTTCCTCTGAGCAACACGAACACTTACTTTCCATGGATTCAACCACGACAATGCCAGACTTCCAAATCCTTGAAGTAATAGAAAATAAACAACTTGAAAATACTGAAAATTATAATTTAGATCTTTACTCTGCAAAATTTGACAATTATGGATTTCCTAAAAAATATTTATAACATTATTCTAAGACATTGTCTGGCCACCTTTCATCATTTTCAAAATTGAAGGCATTCAGAAATTAGTCATATAGAGAAGGCAGAATTGCTGGGTCATATGGGCGTTCTAGTCTTAGGTTTTGAGTAACCTCTGTACCGTTTTTCATAGTGGTTGCACTAATTTACACTCCCACACAGTGTATGAGGGTTGCCCTTTCCTCACATCCTTACCAGCACTTGTTGCCTGTGACTTTTTGACACCTGATTTCAGGAAGGAGTGAGGCAGTGTCACGAAGAGTCAGGGAGAGCATGGGAAGTGAAAAAAAAAAAAGTAAAAGAAAGGGTGCGTGGAGAGAAGGTAGCAGTGATGGGAAGAGGAGTGTGTGTCACCACGCTTAGAGGTTTCAGAGAATTGGGGAGCGTTTCCTTCCACAACTGCTCTGCCCTGAGACACATCCCTGCTGGTATAAAAGACTCAATGGGATAAATTCCAGATCCCAATCAATCATTATTGTCATCTGCCATGTAAACAGCTGGGCATGGTCTCAATTTTATGTTCTTGCTGTGCAGAAGAAACATTCCCAGGGAAATTTATCTGAAAGCCTTAAAAATGGGAGGATTTCCAAATCATTTCTAGCGCACATCTCTGCCAAGGCCTTTCCTGATCCGGCTGAGACTCAGTAATAACCAATCTCTCTTTGAATAGAGAGTGGTTTTCAATGATAGAGGTAATAAATGTTCATTTTGGAAAATTTGAAAACCTAACAAACTAGAAGGAAAAAAATGCTGTATAATCCTACTACTGGAAGATAGTCACTGATAAACATTTTTATCCAGATTCATTTGTTTATGCAGGTACTCTAAGTTGTAATTGTAATGCAATTCTTTTATTTTTGAGAAATAGTCTCACTCTGTCGTCCTCAGTAGAGTGCTGTGGTATCATCATAGCTCACAGCAACCTCAGACTCTTGGGCTCAAGCCATTCTCTTGCCTCAGCCTTCCATGTAGCTGGGACTACAGGTACCCACCACAACACCTGGCAATTTTTTTGTTGCAGTTTTCATTGTTTAGCTGGCCTGGACTGGGGTAGGACCTGCCAGCCTCAGTGTATGTGTCTGGCACCCTACCCACTGAGGTATGGGCACCGCCAATGTAATGCAATTCTTCCATCCTTCTTTCTTCATTTACCCCTAGGTATTTTCTGTTATTATAAGTGATTGGTAAACATTGTTTTTAACAGTCGCCTGATTAAAATCTTTTTTTCCTTGGTTTTCTTGCTATCTATCACAAATGACATAGCAATGAACTTTTTGGTGCAGTTTTTTTCTACAGATTGCAGAATATTTACTTAGCATAGATGCCTATAAACATAGTTAGTGGGTTAAAGTGAATAGATATTAATTTTTAAGGCTCTTGACTTGTAGCTTAGATTTTCTTCCTAAATAGATGCCCTTCCACTGGCAACACGTGGGTCCTTTTTGCTCTACTCTTAATGGCACTATAGAGTATCATCTTAAGTTAATTGCTAATTTTGTATTCATTCAACTAATTTAAAGACAGTAAAGATAAACCAGCACAACAAACAAACAAAAACAATGAGGGACAAAAGTAATATAATAGTACAACCTAGTATTTCTTGAGTTCTTGCTATGGACTAAATGTCTTATGTGAACTATATTTCTCTGATCTTTTTTAGATAGATGTTAAGTTATGTCTAATTAACAAATGAGTAAATAGAGGAACAGAAAGATTACCTAACCAGCCCAAATTTATTTATTTATTTATTTATTTATTTATTTATTTTTGAGACAGAGCCTCAAGCTGTCACCCTGGGTAGAGTGTGATGGCATCACAGCTCATAGCAACCTCCAATTCCTGGGCTCAAGTGAGTCTCTTGCCTCCACCTCCCAAGTAGCTGGGACTACAGGTGCCTGCCACAATGCCTGGCCATTTTTTGGTTGCAGCCATCATTGTTGTTTGGCGGGACCGGGCTGGATTTGAACCTGCCAGCTGAGGTGTACGTGGCTGGCGCCTTAGCCCGTTGAGCCACAGGCGCCGAGCCACCAGCCCAAATTTAAATGGCCAGCATGCTTATCTTTTTTTTTTTCCTGAAACAGAGTCTCACTGTGTTGCCCTAGGTAGAGCACCTTGGCATCATCTTACTTCACAGCAACCTCAAACTCTTGGGCTTAAGCAAAACCTCAGCCTCCCAAGTAGCGAGGACTATAAGGGCCCACTTTGACATCTGGGTAGTTTTGGCTAGCATTTCTATTTTTCATAGAGATGGGATCTCACTCTTGCTCAGGCTGGTCTCCAACTCCTGAGCTCAAGCAATCTGCCTACCCTAGCCTCCCAGAGTGCTGGGATTACAGGGGTGAGCCACTGCACCCAGCCCAACCTATCAGTCTTTATTCATCCTATTTATAAATTTAAGATAGTTTTACTCTCCTGGGTGACATAAACACATTCCAATTTTTTCTTTCTCCGTGATGCCTTCACCATTTTTCTGCCATGGTAGCCTCCTGCTTCTCCTTTGGGGATGAATCCTCACTTCTCTGAGAGTCTTTCCCAAAGTCTTCACCTTCTTGAATAATTCTCTCACCTCAATGGTTCCATAGCCCTGTCATATTGGCAGCATTACTTATGGGTGTGACTGTCTTTCCTTCTAAAGCACAGCTTTTACCAGAATACAGAAAATGTACCATCCTTTGTAAGACCTTATTCCCACCTTCCTTCTCTGGGTGGACCTGGACCAATACAAGGAATGTTTACATTGACCATGGCCAACCTTGGGCCCCTTCTGTCTCTCTCAGACCTGCCTTATAGCCACGGACCACTGCCATCAAGGTTTCTGTTATTTAAAATACTTGTCTCCGGGGCCTGGCACAGTGGCTCACTCCTGTAATCCTAGCACTCTGGGAGGCCAAGGTGAGTGGATCAAGACCAGCCTGAGCAAGAGCAAGACCCCATTTCTTAAAAAAAACAAGAAAAGCAGGGGCCTGTATTCCCAGCTCCTAGGGAGGCTGAGGCAAGAGGATCACTTGAGCCCAAGAGTTTGAGGTTACTGTGAGCAATGATGTTACAGCACTCTACATAGGGCAACAGAGTAAGACTCTGTCTCAACAAAATAATAATGATAATAAAATAAATTAAAATAAATAAAATACTTGTCTTCAACAGTTTCTCTATCAAATCGGAAATCCTAGGGCAGGAATTATTTTTTAAGAGCTCTCCAGGTGGTTTTAATGTAAGGGAGAAACGTCTGCTTTTGGGGAACTATTAGTTTGGTAGCTTAATCTGAAAAGCTGGTGCTTCTGAGTCACTGTCCATTACGCCAACATGTTTTATAGAGAAACCATGCTGAGCAGTTTGATCAAAGGCCAATCATTCTGTCTCTGCAAGCACATGTCGGTAAAAGAGAAAAGAAAATTAACAAACTAATAAAATATTAGCAATGCATGGAGCGTGCTGATAATACGACCAGTAACACTAAAACTAATGTTTATTGACCATATTATGTGCCCAACACAGTGCCAATTGCTGTATGTGCATTATCTCTTTAAACCGAAAGCTGTGCTTATGAAGTAGAAGATAGTTACCTTCATTTTACAAATGAAGAGTCTAAGATTTAGGGACATTAACTAATTTGACTGACATGACACAGCTAGTAGCTGTGGAATCGGTATTTAAAACAGTCAGGTTGACTCCAAGTTTGAACGATTAGCCCTGAAGTGTGTGTGTTGGTGGTGAGGGGGAAGATTGAGGGGATGGATTTAGCCTAATGCTAAACTGTTAATGTTTAAATAGAAAAAATAAATAAAAAGGCAAAAGGTTGGTGTAACTTAATAAAGTTTGTTCTCATAGCCATATGCAGAAAAAACAAACACATTTCCTCAAACATCCAAGAAACATTTATAGAATGGGTTCAATACTGGGCCCAAAATAATATGTTAAAAACAGAAATTATGAAAACCATATCTACTAATGCTAATAAAGTTTAAAAAATAGCAAATTTTAATAATATAAAAAGTCAGCGATTCTCCCAAACTCAAGTAAATCTTAAATGAGAAGAATCCTAAGTATGTAATACAATGATAATGGAAGCTGTATGCTTAAAAAAATACTTTGACATGCAGCCAGATGAGTACTTTCTAGATGGAAATAGATGACATTTATCTTAAGCAATGTCTTTTATAAAAAGAAAGAATTAAAATAATCACGACACAGAGCTATTTCTTATAAGAAGATTTAAAAAAAAACAAGAGTTATCATTTTGGATACACTATGTGGTCAGCAAGTGGCCTCTCTCTGTGCCCTCCTAAGGCAACGGAAATCCCAGGCAGGTCGATAGCTAAGTCCTCTTTTGGACACGTAAGTTCCTATTTTTCTGTTTCTCCCTTAGGTCTTACAAGGCCTTTCATAAGTTCATAAGTTCAAGGCCTTTCTTAAGTTCATATTTTTCTGTTTCTCCCTGAGGTCTTACAAGGCCTTTCCTTGCAGAAGTCACATAAGGGGGTCTGACCCTTAGAAGCTTGCTATCACCCCCCACATTGTATTCTGTGTTCTTTGAATTGATTGCAAGTTGGTAGACAAATTGTGCTGGTAAATTTGATTTGAATATAGAACAACTTGTCTAAAATTGCCCTAACTGTACATTTATATACATTTACGTTAATTTGTGTGTTTGTACTTGATACACACACACACAAAAGATGCTACGTCCTCCACATTTCATGCTTTCTTGGAACTGATTTTCTTCTCTCTTCCATGAAATTCTGTTAAATGATATTGCCTTTAATTATATCTGCAATTATCTTAAGGACTCTACCATAAAGAGTGTTGTGTCAGGCATTGAAAATTTCATTAATTTTAATCACAGTTAAACACTTGAATCATAATGCCTTTTCAATACTTTTCAAAGCTTTCCTCCATGTATTTTTCAGTCGTATCTGCTAGTAATACTCTTCTCCTTTGTGAAGAGATGATCATCTTCTAGAAGTTAAAATATTTTCTGCATTTTCAGGGTATGATAATACTAGTATTTTCCTTTCAATGGGGCAACATTCTCTGATTCTTTTCTTGTGACTTAAATGATTGAATAACTTTTTTGTGAATGTTTGTATTTTCTACCTTCTATCAGAGTGTGCGTGCATTTTGTCTCCACTCAAAGTGGGAGCATCTGAAAGGAGGTTGGAGGTTGGAGGTTTTGATGTTCCCCCAGGCGTATCTGCACACAGGTATGTCCATGTATTGCAGTATTTTGTGTACATTAGCTGCTCAGTTAACATGCACATACATTAAATGAAGAAACAAATGGTGCCTTCTATCTTCTGGAAGCAACTTTTCCATTCTCATTTTTTATTTCCTTGACTTGTCTGCATATGACATGTCTAATTCAGGCACCTTGGTGAAAAGCGTGTTCTACGTCTGATCTGAGCATGTGGTACTAGAAGGAAGATGGCAAATATGACTCCTTCATGAAACATAAGTTGGTGTTTTAAATGAACTTGGGACTTTGCAAAAATACAGGAGGGTTATGCAAATAATAATATGTGATACATAGTCTCCTAAACAATTAATTTAAACTTCCCTTTCTAAGCCTAACCCCCCTGCATCAGATAGATTTTATACATTCTTCATGTAGTTTAATATTTATCTTTCATTTTCTATAAAGAATGAGTCAGACATATGATTTATTTAGGCTTATCATCTCTCTCTCTATATATATATATATATTGCAATTTTTGGCCAGGGCCGGGTTTGAACCTACCACCTCCGGTATATGGGGCAGGCGCCCTACTCCTTTGAGCCACAGGAACTACACTGATCTCTCCTGTAATTTGAAAGTGTCCTTGTTGCCCATGAAAGTGGTTACAAGCTGGACTAGAAATGCAGCAAGCAGAATGGGCCTTCAAACTAAAGAACAAACTGTCTTAGTCTCTTTAGTTGTTATGAAGGAATAACAGAGGCTGGGTAATTTATAAAAAAAAAAAAAAAAAAGAAAAGAGGTCTGTTTTTCTCCTGGTTCTGCAGGCTGTGTAATCAGGACTCTGCATCTGCTTCTGGTGAGGCTATATGCTGCTTCCAGGCATGTCAAGAGGTGAAGGAGAGTCAGCGCGTCCAGAGATACGTGGTGAGCAAGGAAGAAAGGGGGAGAGAATGAGCGGCCAAGCGCAGTCAGCAGTTCTCTTGGGAACTAATAGAGTGAGAATTCTCTCACCCCCACCCAATGAAAGGATTATCTATTTGTCCTTGTCATTCGGACCCTTTCTATTCACCCCCACTTCCAATCCTGGGGATCAAACTTCAACATGAATTTGGAGGGGGTCAAACAAATCCATCCAGAAAGTATGTAAAATCTCATTATATGACATTATAGTAGCCTCCCCGAATTCGCCATCAAGGAATGTGACTCTTACATGCAGTCATTTTGTGTGAGCCTGCAAGAGGCTTGGAAGAGATGCCAGTGAACTTGCTCTTGCCTTTCACACTGTTGCAGTTCAGTGCTCATGGAGATTTAGCAAAAGCCTCAATCACAGTTCAGATGCTCCTCAACTTGCAATGGGCCCATGCCCCCCAGTCAACTCACTGTAAATTGAAAATGCATGGAATACCCTTAATCTATGGAACATCACAGCACTTAGCCTAAACATGCTTATAATTCTTACATTAGCCTGTAGTTTTGGAGAAATAATCTAATATAAAGCCTACTTTGGAAAAAAAGTGTTGAATATCTCATGTAATATATTGAATACTATACTGAAAATGAAAAGCAGAAGGGTTTCCCACCACCATGAAGTCAAAAAATCATGAATAGAAACATCGTTAAGTTGGGGATCATCTGTGTGCTTTAAATCAGGCTAAGATTCTGATGTTAATCTTAATTCTTGGTTGCTTGGAAACATTTCGGCAACTTTACCCAGAAGAGCAGACCATTCTGAGGGAGACACGAGGCTTTCTGGGTGATGGGGTCAGTCTTTTTGTAGCATCATTAATTCTTCCTGCAGAATTTTTCTGCTCAAATTCTTTCTGCACACCCAACATTGGCCTCTCAAATAAACCACTCCACTTCCCTGGGAATTATTCTTTTTTTCCATTAAGGCAGGACAAGTAGAGAAAGAATTATGCATTACCTTATTAGATGTGCCCACATTTATGTGAAATTCATCTGTATCACTCTGTCTTTTTGCCTTTTTTTAGTTGGTAATTCAAACTGATTTTCAGTTCTCTGTGGAACTATGTGTTATTTAATGCTCCGTACAAAGTGGAATTTATGTACCTCTATGTATTCTCCGTTCGCATTCATCCAGTGAATAAATACAACTTATTCTTGTGATTGCAGAATCATTTACATGAACATGTAACTACGTGCAGGAATCTTCCACTATTAGGAAAGATCATCTTCATTCCACTTATTTGGAAGAGAACAGTTCTCTAAAATATTCCTTCTCCTTTATAGTAGATTCTTTTATTGTTTATCAAATATTCTTTCTCTTCTTCCTGGTGTGGGGGAAATACATTAGAGTTAGGCTAAGACACATGACCAACTCAATGAAATACAGAGGACGCTACAGGACCCACATTCCTATCAATCTGCTCGCACTCCTGCTGGCTGCGGAGACAGGGTGCCTTCCCAAGGGACTGCGCTTTCATCCTGGGGCTTTGAATAGGGACACTTCTGAAACTTATTGCCTGCAGTGAGTCCCTTTGATCCTAAATATTAGGAAGCCAATATTTGTATTTGTGGCTGCAAACCTCTGAGACCTGAGATTGTTTCTTATGAAGCATTTTCAGAAGAGATGTTTGTACAGTGTGAACTGAGACCTGGTATAGACCAGGAACTGCGCTCTGCCTCCCATTTTTACCTTTCCAAACTGGGCTCTTTATGGCTGTTATCCTTGTGTTGTTTCACTTTTGTATAGTGTGTGTGTGTCCATCGGGGGAGGTAAGGAGCATTTCTTCTTAGCTCATAGGTGTCTGGAAAAACAGGTAGATCTGACGTCTTCTGACTGTCTCCTAGGGAAAATATTTTGAATATTTGCATCCAGGGGGGTTGACTGTGATAGAGGATCTTATTATTCAGCAAATGTTCCCTCCCTCCTCATCCCCCATGTAAAGAGAATACTGCTGAGCCCCAGAAAAGCCTGTCTGGCCATGTGGCTTGCTATGAACAAGGAAATATTGAAAGAAGTGAGTGTGGCAGTTCCAAAGGAAGGTTCTGAGAGGTATTGAAGGGTTCTACCCTCTTTCTGGCTCCCCAGCTCGCATCATAACAACAGGATACCCGGGGCCAGAGGCTCCTTTGACAGGCCCTAGGCAGGCTAGGAAGGCGCGTTACCTAAACCAGTAGAGCAGCCCATGCCAACTGGCAGAACTGTGAGTCGGGGAACATGTGTTATTGTCATCAACTGAAATTTCGGGGTGGTTTTGCTATCTATGTGGCACTATTGCAGCAAAAGCCGTCCTGATGTCTTTTAAACAAAGGGGTGGGGGCTGATGTTCACAGATCGTTAGCATTTGAGCTAATCGTTTTTCTGTCCAGATAGCTACATGTAGAAAATATGAAACTCAAAGAAGGCTTATTCTGGAAATAATTAAGTAAATTAGAAACAACCATGCTTGTTCTAAGAAAATTCTGCTATGGACCACACAAAAGGTAACATTAAAAGTAAAAACAGAAAAGACTTGCAAGCGGCTTCTCCAGAGATCCTTGACAGACTGGTTCCCTCTCTTCTGAGGACTGAGTGACAGCCAGAGCACTCCTCTCAGGTACTCAGCCCATTGGTGTCATTTCCAGGCAGTCAGTATTTTGATAATTTCTTTTCATTATTGCATGAAATAATGTTCAAGAGACAGAATATTTGAATATGCATATTTTTAATTGCAACTAGAGCTGTGGATGTACACATTTTGTAGATAACTTGAGTATAAATCTTCTGCTTTTAACCTCAGTCTCAAGAACATGTATTTTTCTTCTGTTTTGTTATCCGTCTTAGTCTTTGATTTGGTGGTACCCTGGGGGATGCTTCTTAGAATTCTTAATGAGGTCCACTGGTATGTTTTTCTTCTAGCCCTGTGCAATGAAATAAATCTGCTTGCTCACTTTGTCTACGTAAGTTTTCTACACAGGGTTGGCCAACCTCACGTGGCAGGTGGAGATACCAGGCAATCGTAGCATATTTATGGAAATAGAATTAGAGAATTAAGAAGTGGTGTCCTGGGGCGGCGCCTATGGCTCAGTGGGCAGGGCGCCGGCCCCATATACCAACGGTGGCAGGTTCAAACCCTGCCCTGGCCAAACTGCAACACAAAAATAGACAAGGGTTGTGGCAGGCACCTGTAGTTCCAGCTACTCAGGAGGCTGAGGCTAGAGAATCGCCTAAGCCCAGGAGTTGGAGGTTGCTGTGAGCTGTGTGACACCACGGCACTCTACTGAGGGTGATAAAGTAAGACTCTGTCTCTACAAAGAAAAAAAAAAAGAAGAAGAAAAAGTGGTGTCGTTATAAAGATAACCTTGTTGGGATAAGCACTAGGTTATTGTATGGAGCATAGCCACCAACTTTTGTTGTGCAGAGATGGCACAACAAAAGTCGGCCCCAAAACATTTATGCTACTTTTGTAAGCAAAATATTGAGAAAATAAAATAATGTATAATCTGTATAAGGCAGAAAACAAAACAGACATCACAGAAGCATAAAAAGATTACACTATTACAAATAAGCCCAAATCTATTACTTACTTTTCTTTGATTTAAAAAACCTTTTAATGAACAATTTCATTAAATTTTTCTAAATTTCAATAGAGCCAGAGAGAACGAATGGTTTTTTGACACCTGGATGAATTGTATAGTGATGAAGTCAGGGCCTTTATTGTACCCATCACCCAAATACCATCCATTGATCCCAGTTGTGATCCCTCACCCCGCTCTCCTTCCTCACCCCTACCTCTTGTTGAATCCCGAAGTCCACTGTACCACTTTGTATGAACGTGTATACCCATCACCTACCTCCCCTTTACTAGTGGGAATATATAGTATTTGTTTTTCCATTCCCAAGATACTTCACTTAGGATTACAGCTTCCAGTTCTAGCCAAGTTGCTGAAAAGACATCATTTATCTTTTTTATGGTCTCTTGCATTTTCTTGATCTACTCATCAGGGCATTTAAGGTTGATTGCGCATCTTTGCAAATGTGAGTCATGCTGTGAGGAATGTATGACTACATGTGTCTAATGATATATGACTTCTTTTCCTCAGTAGTGGGATTGCTGGATCAACTGGTGGTGTGTCTACTTTCAGTTCTTTGAGGAATCTCAGTATTTTCTGCAGAGGTTGTACTAATTTACATTCCCACCCACAGTGTGTAAGGGTTCCCTTTCACCACATCTGCCTCAGCATCTGTGGGTAGATTCCTTTTTAATAATGGCCATTCTGATGGGGGAAGGTGGTGTCTCCTGGTGGTTTGAATTTGCATGTACCTGATGATCAGGGATGTTGAGCAGTTTTTCATATGTTTGTTGGGCATTTGTATCTCTCTACAGTAATTAATTATTTTTTAATTCCCATTTTGGTGGCCAAAAATGTATCGTACCTTGAGTTAACCTTTAAAGGATACAGGACCTAATGAATGAAAATAAAATCATCTCTAAAATTTCACAGATGAAAATGAAGAGATAATTGAGTAAATGGGAGGTAAATGTGTTCTTAAGTGGTGAGTTTAAATAAATCAAAAATTTCACAAGGTTAATTTTTAGATGAAAATCCCAAAGTTTTTTCTCCCTGAAATTTGATAAATATTGTTATATCAATAGAATAATAAAACTTTCTTGGCATAAATATCCAAAGAAGTTTTTTAAAAAAGAAGTAATATAGGATTTGGAGTGTATTATAAAACTATAATAATTAAAGTAGTACCAGACTAGAACAAAAATCATCAATGAAATCCAAAAAAGCAACAGTTTCTCTATATAAAATGTATTGTCTGATAAAGAAATCATCTAAAGCCACTGGATGTTAGGAAATAAATGCTGCTGGGATAACTAATTAGCCATATAGAAAAAATTTTAAAACCTCATTTTGTCAAGAAAATTTCTGCTTAGATGAAAATGTTGGATATAAAAATAAAAGTATAAAATTTATAAAAGCAAAGACAATTATTTATGTTATTTTATAGCAAGGATTTTCTAAGCATAGGGCAATGGGTAAGATTTGCCAGCATGAGAATAAAAATTAGCAGGTGAAAACTGAAAAATAAAATGCAAAAAACATATGCAACAAATGTGACAGGAAGCTGACATGATGCGGTTATTCAAATAAAAAAGAAAACACTCAAGACTGTAGCAAGGAGGTCTCCCATTTCTCCAGTTGCTAATCCTATGTCACAAAATATTTACTCTATAGGTTGGCCACCTCTTTATAAAATGTTTTCATGAATATTTTATAAATAAAAGCAGAGTTAGCTACAATTTCCCATTTTCCCCACATATGGGGCCCTCGGGTGACCTTTGGGACACCCTGTATAGTTCAAGAATAACAATGGTTCTTGAAGTCTGAGTTTGAAGCTTGACTTTATTATATAATGCAGGAGAGTGACATAGTGACATAGTCAGGGAAAAGCTTTCGGGATTTTGGTCCGAGGCTGCTCTCAGACCACTCTGCTCCCCCCCACCAAGACCTGGCGTCTGTGTGCTCATCCTGGCACTTGGCAGCAAGAATGATCTAGGAGGCAATCAAGGAAAGTGGCTATTAAAAGCTCACAGACTTACTGGAGGGAGAAAAATGACTTTTGCTAAAAGCTAAATCTCTAAATACCCCTGAAGCTATTTTCCTTCTTGGCCTATATGTGTGGCTTGTGCCTGCATATTCACACTTTCGCCCTGATTTTTTTTTTTTGTAATAATCTTTATCCGCATTTAAATTTAACACTTGTTGAGCGCTTAAATGACTGACTTAAACAAGAAATCACTTAAGTGAGTTTGGCATCTTGCCATTCCTTGGGGTTTCATCAGTGACAGGGTACAATTTGTAGGACAGGAGCCAACCCCTAATTATTTAATTTAATTAGACCATTTGAACAGCTTAAGCGTGCTGAAGACACTTTCTCTGTTTCCTTTCACTTTGCCTGCGTGGCTTGGTTGGAGCCTGTCTGTCTAGAACCTTTGTGACTTTGGACCATGGCGTTGGTAAGGGGATGAGCTGGGGTCACAGCTTTTAGCAGGGGCATTTTTCAGGTAGCTTCCCACTGTCCCTTCTGTGCACCTCTATGACATATGCAAATTGATCATGTTTGCCTTGTAAGTCACCATGAATCTACCAAAGCTGTCGCCTTTCCGTGGTGGCACCTGTGTAGGCATTTTCTGAGGGCTAATGAATGGAAGTTCTTGACAAATAATACTTACCACCTATTTAATAATAATAAAAAAAAACTTACCACCTAAAAGACAAGAAAGGAAAGTGTCCAACTGCCAATGTAACATAAACTTGAAATAATAGAAAACATCGTCTTGGGGGGGGCACATTAAAATTATACATGAAATTACTTTAAAAGACTGAATCTTCTGGAAGTCCCTGGGTAATACCTACTGCCCATGTTCAGAGGCAGGAATGCTTCTCTTTCCTTCCTATGCGATGTGAGCCTCTGGCTTCCCTGAGCTCGTAAGAGGCACAAATGAATGATCGGAACACTTGCAACTTGGCTTAATCAGATGTGATGAGTTCTTTTTATCACCTATTTTAAAATAGCTTCTCAATATTCAGCCAAATGTAACTTGGAAATGAAGCAGTGGGTGAATGAGGCCACGCCCGGAGGCAGGTTGCTAATGGAAATAGGGCGTTGAAGATGCTACTGGCGTCTTTGGGATGGAGGCCCAGATCTGGATCTTTGGGCAGCTGTGTGAAGGAGATTTTCTCTGCACATTTGCCCATCGTTTCCTTAGGAACCAAGGTTTGACCTTCTAGTCCGAGCAGGTGTACTAGGAAAGGGGCCCTTGAACCTTAAATCTCATCTTCATAAAGTACCAGACTCAGAAGACAGCCCATCCACAATCTCACCCAACTTCTACATCTTGAAAAAGGTACAAGATTTACCCAAAGGGCAGGCAACAGAGCGAGGAGGTCACCCACTCATCCAGTGTCATGTTGGTTTCCCCATGTCCACTGTGATCCTGACTCAGACCAGCAGCTAACCCTGGGATTTTGCAGGAGTCAGGTGAAGACCTGGTTGTGAATGGGACCCTCGACTGTTCATCTACTCACATACGTGCTGTAAACACCAACCCCAACATCCACAGTGTCCTTCAGATCAGCCAACTTCAGTGACTGCTTTGCTAAACCCACTTTATTACTTATTTACATAAAGAGCTCACATTCCTTAGCTAGTAAATTATGTTCCCTTCCTGTAAATCTGGCTGGCTTGCCACTCTGATGGCAGTGCAAAAGTGATTTCCCCAGGGAGCAGGCCGCAGACAGAAAGTAACTCCGCCTTCACTAGGAAGATAGATGAGGCTTTTAGCTATCTGCAGACGTGGGGAAATTGGACCCTGGTCATGGCAGCCAATCAGCATCCCAGCTCCTCTCCACCATCAGGGGACAACGCAAGGGTCAGTCCATGGTTCCAGGCACAAAGAAACAAAATAGAATGATGATGGCTCATGTTTGCTGAGACCTAAAGAAAGCCAGGTATTGTGCTGAGCATTTGACATACATTGTTGCTTTTTTAAACCTCACGTAGACTGAGCGGTATCACTATAATTACCATTTTGCAGTAAAGTAAAATGAGGCTCAAAAAAAAAAAAAAGAAAAAAGAAAAAGGAAATCTCATATAAGCTCTTCAGTTTAGGGAAAATGGGGTTTACTGTGCCCTGGTTGGTTGTGTGTGTGTGTGTGTGTGTCCATCTGTCCCCTGGGATGACCCAGGGCTGTAATTTCCTAAGGGAAGACGCAAATGCAGAAGGAAACAGTGAGAGGGGATTGGTGTCAATGTGGGCAGGGTGACCTGTCTGCCAGTCCCGGGTCGCCACACACTGGCCGTCGTTTCTTGGGCAAGCCACCGAGGTCCTGTGGCCACCGCACTCTCATCAGAGAAACAGGTGTTGGATAGTTTGATTCCCACTTGCGTCTTTCTGGAGTTAGTGTTTGTAACCAAGCCAGGGGCAGGAGGGATGGGGGAAGCTGCAGCCTCAAGGCCTTTCAGATGCCCAAGCACAGCCCCTCAACCACATCTAAAGGTTACAAAACACTCTTCATTAAAAGGATTTGTTCTGGCGAATTCGGATTCAGGCTCAGGGCCACATGCAGCTTCCGCAGCTTCCCCACAGAGCAATTGACAGAATGTGGCTTGTAGGCTGTACTATGAAAGGGGTGTTAGAAAGTATTTAATTAAAGCCCAAATTCACTTTTTCTCGCCATGTTTCCTGAATATTTAAAAACAAAAATTAAGAACCACAAATTGCACCTATATCTCCACCACCTTTCAAACACATGATGACAGTTCGGTGAATATACTTCCAGGTCATCCTGTTTGGAGTACTCATGTGTGCAGGCTTTTTTATTTTTTATTTTTGACAAAGCAGGTGTTACTATGTAACCTTGTCTTGACTTTTAATAAACAATGTGGTTTTTCCTGTTAATATTCTATAATATAAAACATGTCATAATGGCTGGTGAAGGAAAGCAAAATAATTGATGTCATCTTTGCTCTGTTGTTTTAATTTTTTTTTTTAAATTTTTCAAAATCATTTTTATTTTTATTTTGGCTATTATGAGCAACTTGACAGATACCATTAGAGTTAAATACATAGTTACATATCAGGGTAAAAGAATATGAAAGATGTTAAAGACTATGTACTTTAAAACAGATTTTGGATACATGTCATCGAAACATCTACAGTAAGGTTTAGTAGTTGACATTTTCAGCAGTGGTATGGGAGCATGTCTGTTTTCCCAAAACTTAGACAACTATTATTAACAAGTACTTCTGAGCCATTGTGGACGTCTCAATATGTCTTAAAGGAAGTTTAATATGATAATTAAAACAGCGCAGAGAGAGCCAGATGTCCTGGGGAAATTGAGGCTCTGCTAGTTGGTACTTTGTGACCTTTAGCAAGTAACTTAACAATTCTGGGTCAGTAAAGGAAAACAAGGGCTGAGCCCTGCCCTGCAGAGTTGCCCGTTATATAAATAATATATACAAAGAGGAAGCAGAACAATGCTTGGTGCATAGGTAAGAGAAACTTTAACTGTTAACTATTCTCATTATTCTTTAATTATAACGGACAAATGACTGTGAGTACTTTGATAACCTTGTTAATATTTGTTTCTCAACTGCCTCCGCTATTCCTGTGTTTAGCCCTTTTTTTATATTGAAGGATTCTCCTTTTTCTTTTCTTGCTTTATGGGAAGTTTTTCTGTGTTAGGAATATTACTCCTTTACATTGCATAGAAGCACGATATTTTCAAACGAGAATAAAGATAAAGTAGCCTGTCTTCTAAGGTTCCCATCCAAATCTCGTGTTCTTCATTTTTCATTGTGATGAAGCTTTGTTTATTGTTTTGTTACATTTTGGTGAGTTGTCCATTTAATTCTTCTGTTTCTCTTTGTGTTCAACCTAAATTGACACCTTGTGAACAAAGTCCTTTGGAGAAAATGTAATTTTAAGAAAATTATGACATTAACTTATCACTTTGCATGTTGACCCCTATCATTTGTGACTTCCTTCACATCTTCTGAAACCTGTTCTAACCACACCTGTTTTCCATTTGTGCCTAGCACAATTCTAAGATGGGTTCCTAGTTTCCTGAAACTCCTCACTAAGTGTGGATGGCACTTGTGAGTTTGATGGACTTTCATACCAAATGTGATTGCGTCACTTTGTATGGCCTAATTTCAGTATTTTATGATTTTTATGAGGCTTCAACTAGAGAACACATATATTTGCAAAAGAAGAAGGAAAAAGAATCAAGAAAAGGAGCGAATACCATATTCACTGTATCTAATTTTGAAGAGGCAATCAAGGCCCTCCAGCAGCTGGCTGTAATTTAATTAAAAGCAGATTAACTTGGGTGGGCCTGACTTAATCAGTAAAATCTTTAAAGGGAGGAGTAGGTCAGTTCTGGAGAGAGTGACTCTCGTCCTGACCATCAGGCCACAAGCAGGAGCTGTAGCGGGTCTCTGGGGGATGAGCCCAGCCCCTGGCTGATAGCTAGGAAAAGAGCAAAGACTCCTATTCTATAACCACAACAGGCTGAATTCTTCTGAAAACCATGAGTTTGGAAGAGGCCCCTGAGCTTTAGAAAAGAACATGACTGGGGCAATACCTTGACTGCCTCCTTGCAAGGCCCTGCAGAGGACCCTGCTAAACTATGCCTAAACTCCTGACCCATGGAAATAATAGATGTATGGGGTTTTTCAAACATTTCAGATTCTCATGTGATGTGGTTACATAGTTTGTGTGGATGCAGTCACAGTTACAGGTGTGTCCTTGTCTCAGGAAGGGCAGTATACCCGTTCAATGTATCTGCTGGGTAGGAAAGTCCTCCCCTCCCTCCTCTTAAATTTCATTGTGTTTTGCTTCCATGTGAACTTATAGATACTGATCAATCTGTTCCAGTTTAGTATTTAGTACATGTGGTGTTTGTTTTTCCATTCTTGTGCTACTTCACTTAGGAGAATGGTCCACAATCCTACCCAGGATGGTACAAAAGATACTAGGTCACCATCTTTTCTATAGCTACAGTATAAAATGTGGCATTCATGAATTGATGGGCACTTGTTTTTTTCATATCCTTGCGATTGTGAATTGTGCTGCTATGAACATTTGAGTTCAAGCATCCTTTTAATAAAGTGTCTTCCTTTGAGTTAATCCCTAGTAGAAGGATTGCTGGTTCAAATGCTAGGTCTACTAAAGGTATGGGTAGCTGCTAAGTTTGACATAGCAATAAGCACCCTTTGACTCACACACCTTGGCGTACTTAGATCATGCGGTTCCCTTGTTTCTAAGATTGTCTGTGTTGGTCTCTCTCAGAAAACTGAGTTCCAGGAGAGAGAGGCTCAGTTTCCTTTGCTTTTCTATCCACAGAACCTTCTAGACATTTGGAGAATGCTGAATCGGATCTCCGGCATCAGGACGAGATTAGTAGAACAGCAGGTCCCTGAGATGCCAGAGGCTGTCACCATCTGTGTCTTTCATACCGAGTTGTAAATCCTTGTAAGCAATTATGTAACTCTCAACTTAGAAATGCTATAGTAGAGGTGATTAAAAAAAATTACACACATAGAAAGAGCACCCAACTAAATACAGTGAGTATTTTCAGCTAACTCACTGTCATTTTGAGCATGCCACCTGACCTCTGGCGCCATCTGTAAAGGAAGTGTTTAGACCCACTGGACACTCAGTAAGGCCATGAAACTGCTGGCATTTCATAATTTCATGAGGCTTCCTAGAGAAAAAAAATATATTTGAAAAAGAAGAGGGAAAATGAACCATGAAAAGTCATTAACCCTACATTCACTAGATCTAATGATGGGCGCCATGTTCTGGAAGGAGTTTCTTATCCGGTTGGGAAAGAAAAGAACAACAAACCCCACAAATAATTATGAAAGCAACATCAAGGGCAGGTGATCCTAGTATTTTGGGAGGCCAAGGTGGGAGGATCTCTTGAGCTCAGAAGTTTAAGACCTGCCTGAACAAGAGCAAGACCTGCCCCAATCTATACACTGTGGTGAGCGCCTGTAGTCCCGGCTACTCAGCAGGCTGAGGCAGGAGAATGGCTTAAACCCAAGAGTTTGAGGTTGCTGTGAGCTAGGCTGACACCATGACACTCCAACCCAGCAACCGAGTAAGACTCTGTCTGAAAAATAAAAAGAAAGAAAGAAAAAAGCAACATCAAAACAGCCTTCACCTGTTAAGACTGCATTTGTGATTAAAAAAAAAAAAAGAAAAAACATTTTAATCCTTTTGTCAATGGGTTAAAATATTATTTACTGTTCATCTGCTCTGTGGCTTTTCAGATACAGCAAAAGTTGCAGCAGAATCCTGCCTTTTAAAGGAAAGTATATGAGAAGAGTGCATATGTTTTTCCACAGAAACAGTGTCTCTGCTGTTTTCACTGGGGGCCAGCGTCATTCCCACTTAGCTCACTTCTGTATGAAAATGAAACTAATCAGCTTCAGTGCATGAAACCATTAGCTACTGCTACAAAGTGCTGATTCTCACAAAGGTCAAAAAGGACCCACCCAGTAGCAATGGGAATTTTACAAGTGATGTGTGTCACATTTGCATATGAGAATTAGTTTCTCTATAAATACAATTTGTTCTGCAGATTAACGTTTTGTGTCCTCATTAGATAGCAAACATTTCCGTATTAAACCCACAGAGCTGCCAGAGTTGGCCCTGCTCACATGGGTCTTAATACCTCTGCACACACTGACTGCAATTAGTAGAGCTAACTCTTAGAAGAAGGGAAGAGGTCACTGATGCTGTTAAAATAAACAGTAATGATAATGTTGAGAAGCTTTTGCAAACCTTGTTAACGTCAAAGATCATTAGCAATCAAGTACCTTTGGGTTGTAAATGGCTGCATTCTTGTGCACATGCTCTGTAGACTGGGGCTGCCTCCATCCTATAGAGAGGAACGTGCAATTAAAGCATTGTTTTATTTTGCTAAAAATTTTAGTCCGATGAGGAGGTCAATGTAGTCTAGACAGAAGAAACAGCAATTTGCTCAACTTGTACAGTTTCGTGCAATGCATGAGGCCTCGTCTACTTCATGAGGCCGACTTCTCCAAGGAGGGGAGGTATTTTGTGGTCTCCTAAACAGGTTTTCTATAGCAAGATGTCCAGGAATTTCTCATGAGAGAATTTAGTTTTCCCTGGACAGGAGTGAGAACTGCTCTGTTGAGGGGTGTATTGAGGGACCAGAAGATGGTGATCACATGACATGTGGGGGTGTTTGTCATTTCCTCCCTATTGACACGGCTCCTGACAAGCAGTCCCTTGCAAAGCACTAGTTATGCACCTTAAAACTGCTCTGACGTGGGACTAAGGGTCAGTTGCCCAGAATCCAGTCACAGGACATGGGTAAGAACTGTCCCGCAGGTATGAACTAAAGTCTCTTCTCCGCCTAAGGTTTTTTGTGTTGTGATATTTATACTTAGAAACAGCAATTAAAAACAAAACATACTGATTAAGGCACCAGTTAGTCAATTTCCATATTCAACTGAAGTTTCTTCTTTTTTTCTCGAGATAAACACTCTTCGCTGGGAGTTTTTCCGGAGTAGGAAGAAAAGACGGATGAAAAGCAGGGAGCCGAACTGGTGGACGCTGACCCATGTCAGGAGAGAGGGCGCCAGAACAGTGGAGACGCATTCAGGACACTGAACCCCAGGAGTGTGTCCAGTGTCAGACCTCTTACCGGGGCCAGGGAATGACATTCCCCAGGGGCATTTGATGTGCAGTAAGGAATGAGTGAGGAACTGTAATCATCATTTGCTCAGTAGTTGTTATTGTTTTTGTTTTAATATCCAACTACAGTAGTGTTTTAAAGGTTAAATGAGGAATAAATGCAAATATAAAAGCTCTGACTTTCCCCTATAAAAACAAAAAAAAATGCTTTACCATTAAAGTCTGGGCTGTGCTGGGGTGAGGCACAGTGGCTCAGGCCTGCAATCCTAACACTTTGGGAGGCAAGGTGAGAGTTTTGCTTGAGGCCAGGAGTTCAAGACCAGCCTAAGCAAGAGCAAGACCCCATTTCTACAAATAATTTAAAAATTAGCCAGGTGTCGTGTCGTGGGCCTGTAGTTCCAGCTGCACAGGAGGCTGAGGCAGGAGGTCACTTGAGCCAGGAGTTCAAAGCTATAGTGATCATGCCACTGCATGCCAGTCTGGGCAACAGAGCAAGATCCTGTCTCAAAAAAAGAAAATGAAAAAAAAAATAATCTGAGCTGTGTCACATGGAAATTATACTAAAGTGCAAAATTTGGTATCATTTAAGAAGTCAGGCTTAAAAGTTAGATGAAAGTAGTTTTGGGTAATACAGTTTCTCTACCTCAATGTTCTCATCTGTAAAATGGGAGGAAGTATTGTACATACTTGACAGGATTGTTGTGAGGATTAGCCAAGTTAATCCAGTGTGAACAAGGTTCCTGGACAGTGAATAGAAGCTGTTTTCTCATCATTACTTGAGAAGCACATTTCCCGCGGTTGAGGGGAACAGGAACAAAACAGCATCACTCTTGGTAGATTTATTAGAACTCCAGTCCTGCCCCAGTCCCTGCCAGGAGGTGTCTAACATATGCCAGATGGGAGCGTTCTGCCTCCCTTGTCCCCATCACTTGAGTGCCCCTTGTCTCCTTGCTGCTCTAGCTGTTTCTTAAACATCACCTGTCACTCAGATCTGGTCGCATTTTCTTCACCATTTCTTCCTTTTTCTATGACAGAGAGTCTCGCTCTGCTTCCCAGGCTATAGTGCCATGGCACAAACCTAGCTCACAGCAACCTCAAACTCTAGGGCTGAGGCATTGTAGATGCCCACCAAAACCCCCTGCTAATTTTTTCTCTTTTTACTAGAGATGGAGTCTTGCTCTTGCTCAGACTGGTCTTGAACTCCTGGCCTCAAGCAACTCTCCTACCTCGGCCTCCCAGAGCGCTGGGATTAGAGGTGTGAGCCGCTGCACCCCAAACACTTCTCCTATCTTGCTTGCAGCTAATATCCTCTATCCTTTAATATGTCTGCCCTCTCCCCATCATACCATCAACACCTCAGTGTTGCCTGAAGATGTTCATGACCGTGGCCTTTAGTTCTCACTATGCCATCTCCTTACGCTCTGGCACAAGTTCCTGGAGAGAGAACGCTGAGTCCACCCAAGTAGCTGAGCCTGGGCTCCTACACATTCTTCCTTTTTCACGCTGACTCATGGCCTGAAAGGATGACTCATACTTGGTTAGCTAGTTAGTCAGCGGTTTAATTCTTCCATCTTTCGTATAAAAGGACACCCTGTTCAGTTCCATTATTCATGTTTTCATCCTCAAAAGTACCAACATTCTCATTCATGTAGTAGATGCTCAATAAACCAATAACTAAACAATGAAAGAATGTACACTATGTCACCAATGATCATACTATAAATCCTTCTCTTTATCACTTAGGACAGAAGGGACATGCAGTTATCTTTGTGGACCAGGTGCCGGTCATGTCTGTGAGATGGAGTTTCTCCTGTTCCTGGGTCTTCTGAACCCCGACTGCTTCCATCACAAAATAGATTCTTGGAAGTAAAACAGGCCTGTTAAAAACTCTTCTTTATGCAATGAAGGATATAAGGAAACTGGAGGAAGTTCAAAGAATAGTAACAAGAATGATTAAGGAGCTGAAAGCATGATTTATGTTGAATGATTAAAAGGATTAAACATGCAGAACTTGGCCAGTGCTACAGACTGAGCTATAAAAAAAAAATCAAAATTAAGTGCCAAAGCCCTCAGCTCCCATGAAAAATATAAATTTGCATATAATTTGGCACATATTTCTCTGTGAAATCCAGCAGATCTTTACTGAGGCAGCGTTTACACCATGCCAAAACCACTAGTATGTTTGGTCAGTTGAAAACACAGCCTGGTGATGTCAGTAAAACTTGCTATTTAACCTCATTGAACGGACAGTGGAGTTATAATGTGCCCACCCAGGGCCGCCATGCTCACGCAATACGTCCATAAAGTACATAAACTAATGCAGCACATAATCATTTACCCAAGAGTCCTAAACTATAATCCCTACTGAAGGCAAATGGGCAACCAGATGAGTGAGGTGGGCTGAGCCTGCCAGGTGCAGTCTCCATAGAGTGGAGCAGCCGTGATAGGTTCCAGCCAGTTGTTGCCATGTGGGAAGTTTGGCCAAGAGTCGCTCCATCTTCTGGTCTATCAGATGAATCTAGTGATTTGGGGTTCTAGCAAGCAATGAAAGAGTTATTCAAAAAGGAGGAGCTGGTGGAGGTAGCTACCCCGGAGCGAGGTGTATCCGGAGTTGGTGGAGAGGGTCTACAAAGTTGGGAGGCAGAGGAGGGAGAAATGAATGTGAGACAGGGACCAAGTGGTGTTAATTACAGTTGAAAAATACAACTTGCTACATTAGAAAAATATATCAACTTAAGACACACTGCCAGAAATATCATTCTGTGGTTGTGAGTTTGCTGCCTTCTATCTGGCTATCCTGTTTGTTTTAGGGCTGGAAAATAGGAGATCTAGAGGCAGAGAAAGACATTCTCAAAGGCAAGCGTATCATCAGAACGAGTATGCTGTTATTTTTTATTATAAGCACAACAACACATTTTAGTGCAATTATATTGTTGTGCAATCATCACCTGCTACCCATCTCCAGAACTCGTTTTATCTTCCAAAATGGAAACTCTGTATTCATTAAACAATAACCCGTTTCTCCTCCCTGCGGCCCCTGGAAACCACCATTCTACTTTCTGTCTCTGTGAATTTGACACCTCTCTGTAGCTCAGATCAGTGTAATCATCTTTGGTGTTTTGTGATTGGCTATTTCACTTAGTATAAAGTCCTCAGAGTTCATCCATGTTGTACTATGTCAGAATTTCATCCTTTTCCAAAACTAATAGCCTGTTGTCTGGTTCATCCATCCCTAAATGTTTAGGTTGCTTCCACCTCTTGGATGTTGTGAATAATGCCACAATGAACGTGAGTGTACTCATATTGTTTGGAGATTCTGCTTTCAATTCCTGTGACTATATACTCAGAACTGGGATGGTTGGAGAATGTGATTTGACTTGTTTAAAAAAATCTCCTTTATTTTCCATAAGAGCTGTATCAGTTTGTGGTCACACAAATAGCATACAACCAATTTCTCCACGTTCTTGCTAACACTTGGTATTTTGAGGTTTTTTGTTTTTGTTTTGTTTTCTTTTTTACGATAGCCATCCTTTTTTTCTTTTATTAGAGACAGAGTCTCACTTTGTCGCCCTCAGTAGAGTGCTTGTGGCATCACACAGCTCATAGCAACCTCCAGCTATTGGGCGTAAGCGCTTCTCTTGCCTCAGCCTCCCAAGTAGCTGGGACTACTATGGTAGCCATCCTAATGAGTGTGAGAAGACACCATGTTGTGGTTTTAGTTTTATTTTCCTGATGATCAGTAACATTGAACATCTTTTCATATGCTTGTTGACCATTTGCATATTGTTAGAGAAATGAGCATTCAAGTTCTTTTCATTTTTGAAATGCATTGTTTGTTTTTTTATTCTTAAGTTTTGAGAGTTTTGTATATATTCCAGATACTAGTCTTTCATCAGGTATATAATTTGCAACAGTTTTTCACATTTTGAGTTGCTTTTTTTACTGGTCGATAGTGTCTTGTGAAGTTCAAATTGTCCAATTTTCCTTTTATTGTCTGTGTCTTTGGTGTTTTAGCTAAGAAATCATCATCCAATCCAATGCCATGAAGATGTTGCCCTATGTTTTCTCCTAAATTTTATAGTTTTATTCATCTTGAGTTAATTTTCATGTGTGGTATTAGGTAAGAGTCCAATTTCATTCCTTTGCTTGTGAATATCCAGTTTCCCCAGCACCATTTGTTTAAAAGACACTCCCCATTGAATGGTATTTGCCTCTGTTGGAAATCGTTTGACTGTGTATCTAAAGGTTTATTTGGGGGATCTTTGTTTAATTCCATTAGTCTCTATGTCTGTGTTTCTGCCAGTATGACCCTCTTTTGAGTACTCTAGCTGTATGGTCAATTTTGAGATCAGGAAGTATGATTCCTCCAACTTCATTTTTTCTAAAAATTGTTGTAACTATTCAAAGTTCTTGAGATGCCACATGAATTGTAGGATGGTTACTTTTAGCTTCTGCAAAAAGCATTATTGGAATTGTGATAGACATTGTAATAGAGATTACATTGACTGTCACTTTGGGTAGTATTGACATCTTGGAAATATTAAGTCTTTCAATGCATGGAAATGGAATATATTTTCAATACTTGGCTTTTTAAATTTCTTTCATCCTGGTTCGTAACTTTCATTGTATAGGTCTTTCAACTCCTAGGATAGGATGCCTATTTTCTTCCTCTGATGCTTCTACAAATGAAATTATTTTCTTAATTTCCTTTTCAATTGCTTATTGCTAGGGTAGAGAAATGCAGCTGATTTTTTGTATTGACTTTGTATCTTACTATTTTGCTGATTTTGTTTACTATTTCTATTTTTGTAGGATCTTTAGGGTTTTCTTCATGTAAGATTATATTATCTGATTGGAGAGGAGAGGGGAGATTCAATGGAAGACGGGTAAACAGTGGGACCATTCCTATGGTTCATATTGCAAGGGTACAAGTCAAATTTATTAAGTACAGAGTATAAATGTCTTAACACAATAATTAAGTAAAGGATGTGATATAACAAGTTTGATGTAAGCATTTCTAATTGTAGATAAAATAAACACGTTGTACCCCATAAAGTCATCAATGTATACATGATCTATGTGTTTATGACTTAATAATAAATAAATAAATAAATAAAATGTTAAATGTCCACTAAAAATGGTTATATTATCTGTGAACGGAGATAATTTCACTTCATGCTTTCATTTTTCAGATGTCATTTATTTTTCTTTCCTTTTATTTTTTTTAATTGCTCTGGTTTGAACTTCCTGTATTATATTGATTAGTAGTGGTAAAAGTGGGCATCTTTGCCTTTCTGATGTGAAATAAAAACTTTCAATCTTTTCACCATTGAGTATGATGTTTGCTATGGGATTTTAGTAGTGAGTTTTTATGATCTAATGTAGTTTCCTCTTCTTCCTGCTTAATGGAAGGTTTTTATCATGAAACTGTTCATAGTTTGTGGAGTGTTGATTTTGTCAATTTTTTTTTCTTTGCAATTGAAATAATCATGCAGCCAGATGTGGTGGCTCATGCCTGTAAACCACTTCAGAAGGCCAAGGTGGGTGAATAGCTTGAGCTTGTGAGTTCCAGACCAGCCTAAGGAAGAATAAGACCCTATCTCTAAAAAGTAGATAGATGTGTATTGGGGTGGGTACCTGTAGTCCTGTCAACTTAGAAGGCTGTGGCAAGAGGATTGCTTGCGCCCAGGAGTTTGAGGTTGAGGTTGCTGTGAGGTATGATGCCATAACACTCTACCCAGGGTGACAAAGTGAGACTCTGTCTCAAAAAAAAAAAATCATGCAATTTCCCTTCACTACATTAATATGGTATATTATATTGATCAATTTACTGATGTTAAACAGATTCTTGCATTTCAGGAATAAATCTCACTTGGTCACGACGTACAGTTCTCTTAATGTGCTGCTGAGTTTGATTTTCTAGTATATGTTGAGGATTTTTGCATCAATGTTTATGACATTGCATAAATGTTCATAGTCTGTAGTTTGCATTTCAATGTTAATTTTGAATTTTAATGTTAATCATTCAAATTTTAGTTTGATTGATTTTTCTCTATTGTTTTTCTATTCTATGTTTCACTTGCATTCTAAACTTTATTGAATTCTGCCTTCTTCTAATTTTGTGTTTAGTTTATTTTTTTCCTAGTTACTTAGGTTCTAAAGTTAGGTTGTTATTTTAGATCTTTTTTTTAAATGTATATGTTTATAGCTATACATTTCCCCCAGTACTGCTTTCACTGTGTCCTGTAAGTATTGGCATGTTACATGCTGTGTTTTTGTTTTCATTGGTGTCTGGGTATTTTCTAATTTCCTTTGTGTTTTGTTTGTTTGTTTTTAGTACATTGGTTGTTTAAGAGTATGTTGCTTAGTTTCCACAGTTTGGTAACTTTTGCAGTTTTCCTTCCGTTATTGATTTCTCTTGATTTCTTCATCATTTTATAATGAGAGGAGATACTTGGCATAATATCTCTCTTTTAAAATCTAATGAGAGTTAATTTGGGGTCTTACATCTGGTCTATCTTAAAAAATGTCTCATGTGCAGTTAAGAACACAGGTATGCTGCTATTATTGGGCAGAGTGTTCAATATGTGTCTGTTGATCTAGTTGGTTGATTGTGTTAAATTCTCTATGTCTTCGTGTACCTTCTATCTTGTTATTCTAGCCATGATGAGAGTGGGTATTGAAGTCTCCAATAATTATTGTGTAAGTGTTTATTCCTCCCTTCAATTACATCAGTTTTTGTTTCATATATGTTGATGGTCTGTTACTAGGGATATAAATTTTAATAATTGTTATATATTCATGCTTCTTGGTATATTAAACTTTTCATAAATATATAATTTCCTCCTTTGTCTTCTGTATCTGCTTTTGACTTAAAGTCTGTTGTCTGCTTTGTCTGATATTAGTATAGACATCCATACTGTCTCTTTCTCTTTTTAGTTTGAGACAGAGTCTTACTCTTTCCCCCAGGTTGGAGTGCAGTGGTGTCATCAAAGTTCATTGCAACCTCCAACTCCTAGGCTCAAGTGAGCCTCCTGGTTCAGCCTCCTTCAATCTGTGTATAAGCTGCACCGAGGCCATAATCTATTAAGACCTTCTTATAGAAAATTGTATAATTACAATTTCAACATGTATCCACACATTTACATGTGAGATAAACTTAAATGGAGCTTTAATACATATGGAAAAGGGTTTTTAAAAATGATTTTCTGTAAGACTGTGTAGTTTTATTGAGTCTTCACTTTGTACAACTTTAAGGGCTCCAGAGTGAAATGTACATTCCGCATGTGGCACTGAAGGTGAGATCTCAGGTGAGCACTGTAAGCTCTGAATCTTTGGGAGTTCTCTTGTTGGAATACTGAGACATCACAGCTCAATCAGGCTAAAAATCTACTTGCATAATTGCGATGATTTCCTTTTTATGTTCCTTCGCCACCTGCTACTGCTATGACTTCTAGAGGGAGAGAGTCATAGAGGAGTTCTGATGACAAAATGGAAAGAGATCACAGCTTCAAAAGGTAGAGTGTTCATTCCAACCTCCTCTATCCTAGGAGTTCATTTCATTCCAACAGGGAAGACACCACTTTGACTAAGGAGAAGTAGCTGCCATTTTCAGAAAAAGGAAAGTTTGGACTAAACACCCTAAAAATTTTGATAGCAAGGAATTAGGATATTGGGGAAATATGTAGAAAAGGAAATGGTGGATACCCCATCGCTGGAGCCATTTGAAAGTCAACAGGAAAAGGAAGTAGAAAATCTGTACTATGAAAGAAATCTCCACTGATTCCCCCTGGGTCTGAGGAATGACATAATAGTCTCCTTTATCTCTAATTGCTATGTTTCAGACTTTATATATTTTCCAGGACTTTATAATGTTGCTATTAGACCAGACTGCCCAGTTCCCCCCACCAAAAAAAAAAAAAAAGAGGAAAAAAAAGCTAAACAATTCCTAAACTAGTTAGATCCAAGGAGCATAAAGATATACCCAGAAGGAAATTGTGCATTGTAAAATTCTCCCCTGTGAATTTCATTATTCCCTGAAGATGGTCTACCAAGATGAGAGAGATATCATCATCCTTTTACTTTATTTATCTAGTTTTCTCTCTGATTTAATTTCAGGAGTGAAAAACTAATGGGACAACAAATTCTCATAGCACTGGGTGAAAAGGATCTGCATGTTTTTCTCTTCTGTCCTATGATATTTTCCCAAAAGAAGCCTGGGGCTCTTAGTGATGATTCTGCCCAGGGGAAATCCAGAACCGCATATCTGCCATTTGAAGGTGAGGAATATGGGTTTCTCTGTGACCCAAGAACTGAAGAAATTATTGGGTCCTCTCAGTAAAGTGGGTTTAAAAAAGGTGGAGACTTCACATCTTTTGTATTTACATGGGTAGAGTTGGAACACATTCTTCTTAGTAAAGTATTGCAAGAATAGAGAAGCAAGAATCCAATGTTCTCAATCTCATATGAAGCCAGGAGATGGTCTAATACATGCCCAAATAAGAGGAAAACTCAAATCAATTCAAAGTGGGGGGCAGGAAAATGAGGGAGCAGGGAGAGGAGAGGAGGGAAGGGATGGGTGTGTTTCAACTTAACGGGCACAAAGTTAGAGTGTATGACTCTTGGGGGTGGAACACAATTATAAGAGGGACTTTACTTAACAAATGCAAACAATGTAACCTAATTCATTGTGCCCTCAATTGACCTGAAACAATAATGAATAAATAAATAAGAAAATAAAATAAACAACAAGACAAACAAGTATGTGTGAATGAGTGGCTTTGGTGATTGCCTTGCGTCCTTCTTCATACATATCTTTGTGTTGCTGATTTATAGTTATGAACTCTTGAGGTGGCAGAAATCTGAGTCAAACCTAAGCAATTTGGAGGTTCCTTCCCTATTATACATAAAATCTAAGCAGTACCATAATGGTTAGGCTCATGGTCCCCCCAGCTTGGAGTCCTCTCGGTGACAGCAGCTCTCAGGGTAGCTTGGAAGCACAATTTAGATGCATGGAAAAAGATATGATGAGAGAAATAGGTATTTTCACGAATTCTGGATGCAACACTCAAGGCAACCTACCTTTTGGGGAAAAAAATGGGAAACTTGGTCTAACATCCATCCCATTCTTGTCTGGGTTGTCAAAAGGAGTTTACAGCCCCAAGTACTCTTCCCTGGTTGCTTACCATGCTTATTTCTGGGTACATATGAAAAAATGATCAGTAGAAACCTACATTTGAAAACTTGTTTTTTTTTTCTTATAATTGCTCTGTGTGTGTGGTAACTTTTAAATTCTTATTTTTTTCTAGTAAATATTCTTCTATAGCATTTCAACTTTTAGTGTGAAAAGAAAGGATTCCATTCTTGTCAATGAGGGTCTACCTGGCAGACATTCTGCATCCAAAGTTGCGTCTCCTTTTCCCTGTATTCTTGTGCTATAACTGGGTTTTAGC
>CAUYON010085218.1:0-24627 GCA_963573935.1 Arctocebus calabarensis
GTGTTGTGGCGGGCACCTGTAGTCCCAGCTACTTGGGAGGCAGAGGCAGGAGACTCCCTTGAGCCCAGGAATTGGAGGTTGCTGTGAGCTGTGATGCCACAGCACTCTACCCAGGGTGACAGCTTGAGGCTCTGTCTCAAAAAAAAAAAAAAAAAGGAAAGGAAAGAAAAGGAAGCAATAGAAATATTAATTTCATTCTTGTCCATATAATCTTGTTTGTTTGTTTGTTTAGCAAACCCTGGCTGGGTTTGGACCCACCACCCCCCATGCACAGGGGGGTGGCACTCTAACCACTGAGCTATGGGTGCCCAGCCCTCATTCTGTCCATATAATATCAATTTCTCCTGCCAAATTTACTTTTTGGTTTTTTGCCAGGACTGACTGCAAAGAATTCAAATTATTGATTTGAGCCTCATCTCCTTTCCCTGGCCACCCTCTAGTGGAGGTGAACTGAAATTATACAGTGGTCTACAAACAGTGAAATAAGGGATGGGGAAGAAACTGTAGGTAAATTAGGTTGTGATATCACCAGTTAGAGCTGGAAGGACTTGAAATATTGTGTCCAATCCCTTACTTTGCAGATAGGGAAACTAAGGCCCAGGCAGGAAGAAGCTACTTGCACCAAGTCTCAAAGCTAATGGCAGTGCCAGAACATGCATTGCTCCGTAGTATGTTCCAACATTTTAAATAAATTCTTTTCTTTTTTTGAGACAGAGAGTCTCACTTCGTCTCACCCTTGTTTGAGTGCCATGGTGTCTTAGCTCATAGCAACCTCAAACTCTTGGGTTCAAGTGATCCTCTTACCTCAGCCTCCCAAGTAGGTGGGACTACAGGCACATGCCATAATGCCCTGCTAATTTTTAGAGACAGGGTCTCACTCTGGCTCAGGCTGGTCTCGAACTTAAGAGTTCAGGCGATCCAGAGTGATCCTCCCAGAGTGCTGGGATTACAGGCATGAGCCACTGCACCTGGACCTTAAATAAATTCTTGAAAAATTTTCTATTAAGAAAAGCCTGGGGGCAGCGCCTGTGGTTCAGTCAGTAAGGCGCTGGCCCCATATCCTGAGGGTGGCGGGTTCAAACCCTGCCTCGGCCGAACTGCAACAAAAAAATAGCCGGGCATTGTGGCTGGCGCCTGTAGTCCCAGCTACTTGGGAGGCTGAGGCAAGGTAATCGCCTAAGCCCAAGAGTTGGAGGTTGCTGTGAGTTGTGTGACACCACGGCACTCTACCAAGGGTGATAGTGAAACGCTGTCTCTACAAAAAAACAAAAAGGAAAGAAAAACAGCTGGGCATTGAGGTGGGTGCCTATAGTCTCAGCTACTCAGGAGGCTGAGGCAAGAGGATTACCTGAGCCCATGAGTTTGAGGTTGCTGTGAGCTCTGATGATGCCATGACACTCTACCCAGGGTGACTGAGTGGGACTCTGTGTGTGTCAAAAAAAAAAAAGCGCCAATTGGAATGCAGAATAGCTGATTTAAATTTTATATATATATAGCGACAAAATACTGCAAAATTTAAATCAGCTATTATATATATAAAATAACTTCACTTTCAGGAATGGAGGTAGGCAGTTAGTAGTTCTTTCAAAACACAATATACCCCACCCCATTCTAAATTATTTGCAAAATTGATGAAGAAAAAGTGATTAAGAAAAAATTTTCATTCAAAGAAAGGGAAGTTGAGGAGAATGGACTTGATTTTCAAGTGATGGTTCTGTTATTTCGAACAAATTTTTATGCAGTTCTGAATGTAAGACAAGGTCATCAAAGAGATGATTGCTTTAGGTTTACAATACATAGACCATTGTGGTGTAAATTTAGAAGACTGGGCCAGATGCCTTAGGTGCCTTGGCTCACACTTGTAATCCCAGTACTCTGGGAGGCTGAGGCAGGAGGACTGTTTGAGCTTAGGAGTTTGAGACCAGCCTGAGCAAAAGCCAGGCCTGTCTCTACTAAAAATAGAATAATTAACTCATAGAACGTGTCTGTAGTCAGAGCTACTTGGAAGGCTGAGACAGAATTACTTGAGCCCAGGAGTTGAGATCGCAGTGAGCTATTATGACGTCACAGCACTGTACCTGGGGCAACAGAGGGAGACTGTTCAAAAAAAAAAAAAATAGCCTGGTGTGGTGGCTCACACCAGTAATCTTAGCACTCCTCGAGGCTGAGGTAGGTGGATTACTTGACCTCAGGAGTTTGAAACCAGCCTGAGCAAAGCGAGACCCCGTCTCTACTGAAAATAGAAAAACTAGCTAGTGTAGTGGCACAGGCCTGTAGTCCCTAGATCACAGCTGCTAGGGAGGTTGAGGCAAGAGCCCAAGAATTTGAGGTTGCTATGATCTATGACCCTGTGGCATCCTACCCAGGGTGACAGAGTACTGTCACAAAAAAAAAAAAAAAATGACTGTTCTAAGTAATCGTAAGTAGTGTAGCTAGTTTAAATAAAAGATGTGATATGTCTTTTATCTGGTGATGGAACTGGGAGGATTTCAGTATCTTTTAAATCAATAATGATGACCTTCTGAATGATTTATTGCACTAGTGTTAGTAAATAAATATGCCCAACAGCTATTTATGTTTTTCTTGTTGATTTGCAATTTGGTTAAGAGATAAGAGCCATCACATTGCTGTATGAGGTTTGTATTTAGTAACAGCATCAGCAGCTTCCTGTTGTGCCCAGCTCAATCCCTTTGGTGCTCATTATTTCATCTTCAGGGTAATAATCCTGGGAAGGAATTGTCCTCCAACTGCCACCACTGGTCCAGGCCACCATGATTTCTTTCCTGGATTATTGCCACATTGTCTTAATTCAGCAGTTCAACCTATGGGCCGCGACCCCTGTGGAGGTCAAAGGACCCTTTCACAGGGGTTGTCTAAGACCATCCTGCATATCAGATATTTACATTACGATTCCTAACAGTAGCAAATTACAATTATGAAGTAGCAACGAAAATAATTTTCTGGTTGGGGGTCACACACAACATGAGGAACTGTATTGAAGGGTTGCAGCATTAGGAATGTTGAGAACCACTGTCCCAACTGCTTGTTCAGTTCTGGTCTTACGCTCTCCCCTCACCCTCTGTCCATGCTGCCCTTCACACTGAGTGATCACAGTCCATTACTTTCAGAACAATACCTGAATGCCTGACATGGACCCAGGTCACCTTTTGCCAGTCTTCCTCATCCTTCGTGTTCTACCCTGGTGGTCTTTAACATTTTAAAATTGACATCAAAACTTTTACATCATAAATTAAAATACTAGAAAGGTTGAAATTGTAGCATTTTTTATTTGTGTGTGCAGTTTTGGCCGGGCTGGGCTTGAACCTGCCACCCTTGGTATATGGGGCCAGCGCCCTATTCCTTGAGCCACAGGCGCTGCCTGCAATTGTAGCATTTTGTAAATAGGTTGGAAGAAATCTTACATTTACTTTTGGAATCAAATCACCACGATTGTTTTTCTTTTTCTCTTTCTTTCTTTCTTTTTTTAGAGGCAGAGTCTCAATTTGTTGCACTCGGTAGAGTGCTGTGGCGTCATAGCTCATAGCAACCTCCAGCTCTTGGGCTTAGGCAATTCTCTTGCCTCACCCTCCTGAGTAGCTGGGACCACAGGCACCCACCACAATGCTCAGCTATGTTTTTTGTTGCAGTTTGGTCGGGGCCAGGTTTGAACCCACCACCCTCAGTATATGGGGCTAGAGCCCTACTCACTGAGCCACAGGCACTGCCCACGATTTTTTTCCTTTTTGAGACAAGAGTCTCATTATGTCACCCTCGGTAGAGTGCTATTGTGTCACAGCTCATAGCAACCTCCAATTTAGTCTCTTGCCTCAGACTCCCAAGTAGCTAGGACTACAGGCGCTACAATTTTAAAATAATAGCTTTAAGATATTTTTCATATATCATAATGTTTGTACCATACCAATCTGACAGTTATCATTGTTTCTTTGAAAAATACAAGGACAAGCTCCTTTTTAATGGTTGAAACTTACACATCATTCTCTTTTCTCTTTGAATTTATAGATCCATTCCTCTTCTTCCATAGATTTTTATTCCAATGTGCCATATTTTTATTCTCATCCTGTCACACTTCCTTATGGCAAATATACTGATACACATGTTAAACTTGAAATTATTATTGCTCTTATTATTATTTAGATACAGAGTTTCACTTTATCGCCCTCCGTAGAGTGCCATGGCATCGCAGCTCACAGCAACCTCCAACTCCTGGGCTTAGGTGATTCTCTTGCCTCAGCCTCTTGAGTAGCTTGGCCTACAGGCGCCCACCACAATGTTCGGCTATTTCTGTTTTGTAGTTTGGCCGAGGCTGGGTTTGAACCCGCCACCTTCGGTATATGGGGCCGGTGCCCTACTTAATGAGCCACAGGCACCACCCTGAAATTATTTTTAATTTTCTGTGATGATAATGCTTTAAATGTTAACAATTTTCTTCTTAATTGAAATCGCTTTACCAGTTTTATCACTACCCAATCAACCAACGTAAATGTAACAGTCTTGATCAGTAATTACTAAGCATAAGAAGTAAATTTTTACGAAAACACAACCCTCAATGAACAGGTCATTTTCAATTAGTTCATGTTTCTGTGGATCACTGTGTCTTACTCCAGGGAGAGAGGGTTCAGCATCAACTTTATTCCTGTTTTTCTTTTCTTTTATAGATGTAAGCATCAAGGAAGCTTACTTACAAATTTAAGTAAATGAGAATAGAAATTTTGCTATATCAATGCCATTTATTTCTTTGAATTCTTTCCAGTTATGCATAAGTGTTTTATATCAAATTTATTTTTTAATAATTAGCTGGCAATCAGGTCCTTTTTCAATGTTAATGAAAGCAATAAATTGGAAAGCACTTGACTGGCAAAAATGTCATCAGTATGTCACTCATTTTGTCAGCACCAACACCAATACTGTCCCTCTACTTGTGTCTCTGGAGGTTTCTACACCCTGCAGCCATGCCTCATACTTTTGGCATGGGTGAGAAATGTGCCACCCATATTTTTTCTTTTGTCAAGGCAGAGACAGGGAATTGTGAAAGGGGAGGTGGGAGATTCTGCAGGTTACCTTTCCCTCAGGTGGATGGATTTTGAGAATCTGAGAATGTGAATCATCTAGCAATTGATTCCTTTAAAACTATCTGTGCCTACACATGCTTTGAAAAATCTTCATATACCCCTAGGAATATGTATACTTATTTTTTAAAGATAGCTGCTTCAACCCAGGGGGATCTTGATTTTTAGTACTTATCAGAATTGCTTGGTGAACTTGCAAAATACTCCAGTGATTCTGATTCAGGAGGTCTGGGGTGGAGCCCAAAACTATGCATTCTAAGTACACTTACTCCTCTCCCAGTACAGGTTGTCTGTGATGAGGAAATCCTAGGCTACTATCTATATAAGATGCAGACGGTGGTTTGCTTTTGGACTGCAAAGCATATGAACTCAACAACCTGTAGTCGTTTTTCTTAGGAAAGGCCCCTGAATGAGGCTAACGCAGCTGCCTAGTTGTTTTGTGTGGCCCTACAGGCCTCAGGAGAGTGAACAAAATAATAGCTCTTCTTGGGTATTGGTTCCTGGCTAAATCCATCCCTAATAATGCCTCCCTCAACCTTGTTCTTTCCTCACTTAGCAGATGGCAAATTCTCTGAGATTGGTCATGTATTATGATTAGTCCACAGGCCAAAGGAAGGTTGTGTATCTTTTTAAAGAATGGTTGCAGGTGTGTGCCGGTGCCAACGTGTGAGAGTTTATCATTAAAACTGGCAGGTGAGGCTGGGTGCATGGCTCACACCTGTAATCCTAGCACTTGGGGAAGCTGAGGAGGGAGGAATGCTTGAGCTCGGATGTTTGAGACCAACCTGAGCAGAAGCAAGACCACATCTCGACTAAAAGTAGAAAAATTAACTGGGCTGTTGCAGCGGATCCCTATAGTCCCAGCTATTGAGGAGGCTGAGGCAGAAGGATCACTTGAACCTAGAGTTTGAGTTTATTGTGAGCTATGATGATGCTGTGGCACTCTAGCCTGGGCAATGGAACGAGACTCTGTCTCAAGAAAAAAAAAAAATTGCAAGATACTTGTTAAATACAGCCATAATAGGGTGGCGCCAGTGGCTCAAAGGAGTAGGGCGCCACCCCCATATGCCAGAGGTAGAAGGTTCAAACCCAGCCCCGGCCAAAAATTACACACACACACACACAAAAATACAGCCATAATAAAAATTTAAATTACAGCACATTAAGTTATAGACATAGGCAATAAATGCTCAAAATGTATCACTTCCTAGTTATTTTATCATATTGTACTATTATTTATGATCTTTAGGTTACGTTTATTGACTCTTTATGGTAGACATACTATATGACAGTGGGTTATTATTGTGCACCATGTAAGGTGGTCACATTGTTATCTTGAAATCAGCCACACTGGGAGTACTGACCCCATGAAATTGGCAAAGGCTAGTATCTTGGGTTTTTTTGAGGGGGGTGAGTAAAAATTTACTAGGTACCACTGGTTGTAGGCTCTGGGCAACCCATGATCCTACGTGTCTCTTGGCCCAAATGAGTTAGCTACTTGAACTTCTATTCCTAGCTCCAGGATTCTTAAACTTAAGGATGCAAAACAATCCCCTAGAAAGTTGAAGGTGAAGACAGATTACAATTTGAGAAGTCTCTATCGATCTGAAGAGAGACGACCTCCAGAAAGGAAAAACAAAATGTCCTGCTCTTGACACTAATGCATGAAAGTGAAAAGCTTTCATGTAATTGTTTGTATTTATATGCTTAAAATAAATCCTTTCCCTAATGGAGATGTATAAAAGCTTGGCTGACTGAACTCAGCCTCTAATGGTTTATTCCTTTGATTTAGTGAGTACCCATGTCAATGCAAAAATTGAGCCAATGAAGTCACTTTTCAATCTCTCATCAAATACTCTAACCTTTTTCGTATTGTCCCTCACAGGGCAACAAATTCAGTTCAGACTGAGTATTTGTTGACCATTAGTTACAAGGCCTTGTAATCAACTTTTATATACATTCTGTGGGTGAAGTCAATCTATAACAATAATGAAGTGGAATAATTCTCTTCTGTATCTATTTCAACTTGATACTCTAGGGCAGGGGTCCTCAAACTACGGCCCGTGGGCCACATGAGTTGGTGTGAATTATATTTGTTCCTGTTTTGTTTTTTACTTCAAAATAAGATAGATATGTGCAGTGTGCATAGGAATTTGTTCATAGTTTTTTTTTTTTTTTAAACTATAGTCCGGCCCTCCAACGGTCTGAGGGACAGTGAATTGGCCTCTAGTTTAAAAAGTTTGAGGATGCCTGCTCTAGGGGTTTGAGGCTTTCTGCCACCTTCCACTCTCATTACAACCTGTCTGTACCAGCTGCTGTCACCTTTGCAGTCTGTTGGCACCCTCCACCCCTATACTTTGGGCTTCACCACTCCTGCTTTTGATACCAACAGAGGTTCATTGAGGCCAAGTAGAAGATGAAGACTGCCCTGATTAAGGACTCTGACTTCCCAGTCTAGGTTCAATTTTTCTTTTTGGCTTTGCTTTTATTTATTTATTTATTCATTTTTGAGACAGAGCCTCAAGCTGTCACCCTGGATAGAGTGCTGTGGCATCCACAGCTCACAGCAACCTCCAATTCCTGGGCTCAAGCGAGTCTCCTGTCTCCGCCTCCCAAGCAGCTGGGACTACAGGCGTCCACCACAACGCCCAGCCAATTTTTTTTTTTTTGGTTGAAGCCAGCATTGTTGTTTGGCGGGCCCGGGCTGGATTTGGACCCGCCAGCTCAGGTGTACGTGGCTGGCGCTTCAGCCCATTGAGCCACAGGCGCCGAGCTGGCTTTGCTTTTATTTATTTTTTGAGGCGGAGTCTCACTCTGTCACCCTGGGTACAGTGCTGTGGCATCATAGCTCACAGCAACCTCAAGCCTGGGTTTGAGCAATCCTCTTGCCTCAGCCTACCAAGTAGCTGGGGCAACAGGCATGCACAACATCTGGCTAGTTTTTTCCTATCTTTAGTAGAGACAGGGTCTCACTCTTGCTCAGGCTGGTTTCAAACTCCTGAGGTCCAGCAATTGTCTGCCTCAGCCTCCCAAAGTTCTAGGATTATAGGCTTGAGTTACGATGCGTGGCCTTTGGCTTTGCTTTTAATAGTTGAGTTTTACTTATGTTCAACAGGTTTAGAAAATGGATTCAGCTCTTGTTTGCACTGCTTTACTAAATATTTTATTTTGTAAATAAATTAGATTAGGCTGGGCACTGCTCGCAGTCCCCAAATAAACAGTATCGCCTGGGCTCAGTGGCTCACACCTGTAATCTTAGTACTCTAGGAGGCCTAGATGGGTGGATTGCTTGAGCTAAGCCTGAGCAAGATTAAGACCTCTGTCTCTATTGTAAATAGAAAAACTGGCTGGGTGTTGTGGTGGGCACCTGTAGTCACAGCTACTTGGGAGGCTGAGGTAGGAGGATCTCTTGAGCCTCAGAGTTTTAGGTTGCTGTCAGCTTCGATGACACCCCAGCACTCTACCCAGTGTGACAGAGTAAGACTGTTTCAAAGAAAAACCTCTGAAACATGGGCGGCGCCTGTGGCTCAGCCAGTAGGGCGCTGGCCCCATATACAGAAGGTGGTGGGTTCGGCCTCCGCTGAACTGCAAAACAGAAAAATAGCCGGGTGTTGTGATGGGCGCCTGTAATCCCAGCTACTTGGGAGGCTGAGGCAAGAGAATCGCCTAAGCCCAGGAGTTGGAGGTTGCTGTGAGCTGTGTGATGCCACGGCATTCTACCAAGGGCAATAAAGTGAGACTCTGTCTCTGTTTAAAAAAACAAACAAACAAACAAACAAAAAAAACTCTGAAACCAAAAATAGTTCATTCTTTGTAATTCCATTAAAGGATCTAACATCTTAATTAGAAATTATGATAATATATATACCTCTCTTTATCTATTATTATATGTAGCAGTAAAAAACAGGTACAACCTGAATGTTCAACAGATTGCTTAAACTGTGACCATATGATGGGCACTACCTCAGTCAGGTGGTCCCGTTGATAGTATGCACCCTGGACATGATGTAATGAAAAGAGCAATTCACCACAGTGGCCTTCTTCTCCATAGTCCATAACCCCACTGGAATCATGAGAAAAATATCATGCAAACCCAAATGGAGGGACATTCAACAAAATACTTGACTAGTACTCCTTATAACTATCAAAGTCATTAAAAGCGTGGAAGATTTGAGAAATTGTCACAGCTAAGAGGTCCCCAATGAAACATGATGCCAAAATATAATGTATCCTGGATGGGATCTCAGAAGAGGAAAAGGACATGAGGCAAAAACGAGTGAAATCCAAATAAATTGTAGAGTTCAGTTAATAGTAATATACCAGTGTTGGCTGGCTCCTTAGTTGTGATAAGTGTATGATGGCCTTGTAAGGTGTTAACAAAGGAAAGTGGAAGCAGCGGATATAGGAACTCTTTGTATGTTTTCAGAAAATCAAAAGTATTCTAAAATGAAAGTTTATATTAGAAAAGCATGCTGTGCTTAAATGCAATGTGATATCCTGAACTGGATCTTGGAACTGAAAGAGGGCATTAGTGGAAAAACTAGTGCGATTTGAGTAAAGTTTGGTGTTTAATCAATAGTGTACCGGTGTTTCTTTCTTTTTTTTTTTAATTAAATCATAGCCCTGTACTTTAATGCAATCATGGGGTACAATGTACTGGTTTCATATACAATCTGAAATATTTTCATCAAACTGGTTAACACAGCCTTCATGGCATTTTCTTAGTTATTGTGTTAAGACCTTTATATTCTGCATTCAGTAAGTTTCACCTGTACCCTTCTAAGATGCACCATAGATGTGGTCCCACCAATTACCCTCCCTCCACCTATCCTCCCCCCTCCCCTCCCCTCCCTTGCCCCTTTCCCTGTATTCTCATACAAAAGCTATAAATTAGTTTCATAGTTGGGCACATTGGATACTTTATCTTAGTTTTGATGAATGTACCATAGTTATGTTAAACGTTAACATTAGAGGAAACTGGGTAAGGGAATCTGTATTTTCTTTGCAACTTTTCTATAAATTAACATAAAGTTTATTTTTTTTTAAAAAGACAACAGTGTAAGTCATGATAACTGAATGTAAGAGCAAAAAAAATACTTGCGTGTACAGCCCTAGATAAACTACATGATGCCATTGACTTATTTGAGATCCTGTGGTGAATCCCCTCATCTCCACACATATCCTCAATGCTAGCCCCATTCAATCAACCTGAATGTATTTCATGTCCATGTATCTACAATGGAAAAGTGGCTAACCAGGGAAGCTAAGGTTTCCTAGGAAACTAGATGACCCACATCTAGGGGGGAAAAACAAAACAAAAAAGGCCAAGCTTCAGAACTAAGGGGAATAACAGAGCAGTTGAAGTGAAGGGGTCTGTTAACCAAGGTCTATTAATTTAAAAGAGAGGATAGTTATGATTTTTCAGGAAATAAGACAATGATTCTCAGCTGGGTGAGGGAGGGCAAGAGACCAGCGAAAATGTTGACACAGTGAGTACTCCATTTTCTCTGCCTTACCTATAGGTTACTCATATACTCTTTTGCTCATATTGTCCTTGCTGCTTGTACTATTGCATGAACAAAGACTGGTCTGAGAACAGGTCGTGGTCATGTGTTACTAGGAGGAGTGGAATAGATAGGAAATGAGAGAAAAGGGGACATTTCTAGGACCATACAAGACAGTTCCAAACTTCTTGTTTCTGTGGGCTTCTCCATCAGACCCTGAGTTTTTCTGGCACAGGGATGTTGCCTTCTTCTTCTCTAGGCCCAGCAGGGCTCTGTATACAATAGGTGCTCTATATCATGTGCTTAATGAATAAGTAAAGCAGGAAAGTAGAAACCCAGTGCACTTGAGAAAGTTTTTCTTTTGTGAACACATGGGGAAACATTTAGTACTAAACATATCTTCTCCTTTGCTACAATTAAGGTAATTTAAAATACTCTGATAATTCAATTTTTCACTTTCGTAGGGAGATATGGACTCTGACTCTCAAAATTATGCAACTGGAAAAGGAATTTGGCACATGGATATATTAAAGTTAAACACACATTTCAAATAGAGAGCCACTACTCCACTGTGTAATTTGAAGACCTGTGAGAATGGCATGCTATATTATACTGAGTCATTAATATTTTCATTCCAGTTACAGTAAACCAGAAGAGGAAAAAGGCTCACTATTGGCTGTTTAGAAAACTTTCCAGAGAGATGGTTTTGAATTTGCTCATCTAGAAGAGTAGTTCTCAGTATGCCGCAGAAAGTCCCTGATGAAGCTTTTACCAAAAAAGTAGTTGGAAATAAGGGAATATAATTACTTTTATTTAAAGCTAGATTTAGTCTGTTAGAGGAAATAGACTGTTGCTCCTGTTGCTCTAAGATTGTAAGATTGTGTTCAACTTTTTAAAGTATTAAAATGTTCTCTCTTTTATGAAGAGGGAATAGTAGATGGTAGCAGTTTAAAAAAGCGTCTTGAGTTGGCAAAAAAAAAAAAAATGTTGGTGCCCTATGTTAAACCCTAAAATGCCATGAGTCCATGACATCCCTATGTCTGGAAAGTATTTCTAAATGTTGTACTTTTTTTTTGGTTTGGGAGGGCACTCAGGAATTTAGAATAGGCAGTGAGAAATGTACATCTGTTGAGTATACCTATTGGCTAGGCACCATGCTTTACATATTCATGATTTCTAAGCAAATCTTTATAATTTGTTAGGTATTCCCATATTGCAGAGAAGGAATTAGAAGTTAATATAGGACAAATAACTTGCATAAAGAATGTGCTAATAGAAGGGACCAAATTCAAGTTTACTTGACTTTAAAGCATCTGTTCTTTCTTACAATACCACATCTCTTATTATAGAAAGTATCTAATACTCATTTTAGGAAAAAATGGCATTCAATTTTTCCTTGTAGATGATTGATGTTATCTTTTCAAACTCACTTCCTGAATTATAGTCAGGAAATATACAGTGTTTCAGTATATATTCAAATAGTGAAGGCAAGTGTCACTATCATGCTTTTAAGCTTGCATCTCAACTATTTTTGTCTTTTTGTTCAAGTAACCATATAAAATCCATCAGGAGATATTCATATGGTAACATCCATATGAATGTTGCTATCTAATTTTTAAACAACCAGCACCACAGCAGACTACAAGTACTGAGGCCGAAGTCAGTGAAAGCCAAGCTGTGAAGACATCAAGCTCAAAAAAGAAACACTGGACCAATCACACTGCCATCCAGACCTTGAGACTAAAGAAACCACGACTGGTTATTAGAAAGCCAATGGCATAACAGTTCAATCTGTTAGGACTGAAGAGAATAAGGAAACAGGAGAATAAGGAAGCCAATGTAAGCTAGGAGAGATGAGCAGAGGGGAGAGGGGAAAGAAAGGAAGGACAGATGGAGGGGTGAAAAAGACAGTATGACACTGGCAACAGGAAGAAAAAAATAAAGCAGCATAAAGGCAGACAATATGCAATTTACTAGAAAGCTCAGAACACTCCAAGACCATGCTAGATTAACAAGGACATGACTGTGGTTCTCCAGCTTCTCACTTACATACTGAAAATGAATACAATAGGAAGGGAAGGGGAAGTATGGGTGGAGTGAGGGTGATTGGTGGGACGACACCTACGATGCATTTTACAAGGATACATGTTAAATTTACTCTGTGTAGAATATAAATGTCTTAACACAATAACTGGGAAAATGCAGTGAAGGCTATGTTAACCAGTTTGATGAAAATATTTCAAATGGTATATAAAACCAGCACATTGTACCCCATGATTGCATTAATGTACACAGCTATGATTAAAAAAAATTTAAAAAAGAACATATAAGCATATTGATGAATTCTTAGCAGTGTTCAGTTTAAAACTAGAATTAAACAAAAATCAAAGGAATGTAACTAATGTATTATAATTTAGGGGTCTAAACATGGTCTTCTGTTTGCTAATAATTAAATGATTAAAACAAGAGTTTATTTTTCTTGCAGTATTTGATTTACTTAAGTCATCTCAAATTAAAGTCATGTTTAAACAAGTGTTGGCAATCAACTTTTAATAATACATATTCAATTTTCAGAAACATATGCTAACCATCAACAACATGATTGGGGTTTCATTGCCCCATATGTTATTTCATTGGTACATTACACTGATATTTACAAAGGCTTTCAAATTCAACACAAAATAAAACAGCTTTTTAAAAACTACAATGCTTTAAAAAAAATGTAAACAGTTCATTTTTACATTATTGTAAAAAAGAAGACTCACTCCTTAATGCGGCTTTATTTTTTTTTAAGTGAGCAAAGCCTGGTGCTCATGGATAAAGAATGACAAGAATTCTTTACATAGAAACATTGGGCTCCAGTGTGCCAAAGGAAAAAAAAATTATATATACACATATAAAGAAAAGAATCTTAAGTCCACAATTTAGACCACACACAAAAAAAATATTGTCCCAAATTGAGAAATTTATAAAAACCATTTACACATGGTTATTGACCTATTGAAAACCTATATAACATTTTCAAAACAATAACTCCGTCAAAAGATACCACTTTTCTGAAAAATGAAATTTTGTGCAAAAAAATTGTTTAAGCTAGAAACAAGACTATCCCCCCCGTAAGAGGCCAAAGAGCCACTGAAATAATTTAACTCTGTTAGATTTAGTGCATGTAACCAAAAGGCACACACATGTGATTAATATATTAATATCTTTTCATGCAGAAACCTGCGCATGTTCATAATTATATAATAAAAACACAAACATAACAAACATAAGCCTAATGTTTGGCAATGTTATTCTAGCTACATTCCTTTCTAGTCTATCACTCCATAGTTCCCTAGATCATTAACACTGCCTCTCAAAAAATATATTATATTTGAACAACTTTCAATAAAAATTAAAAAAAGAATGTTAGCCGGAAACACTATAATATTTTTTTCAGTTCTGATACATGTAGAAACTTACTGATGTTTATTTTAAATGTCATTTCAAATTAAGATACATTTTTTCTTTTGTTAATAAACACTTTGATTGCTCCAGTGAAATCAGCAGAGAGAAGAACTTCTGTGTTATCTGTCTTCATAATACCTTAAAAGCAGAAAAAATAGTTTTAAGTTGATTGTAAAGGAATATGAAGCCTGTTGCCACACAATTATGACATGGACATGATCCTCGACCTTTCAGTGGGAAGATCCTCTATCCATCTTTTCAGTCTCCTTTTCCAGCCGGTTCCTGTAATCATTTCATCCTGCTATACCTTTCCTCCTCTTAGAGGTTTTACTTGTACTTACTGTAGACTGTGTTAGCTGTCTTTCCCTGACTTGAGGATATTACAGTCCCTTTGGGGCTGAATGCTTGGATTTATTCCCAGGCAGGCTTGGTTTCTAAACTGTCTAATGCTTCAATTCATGGCAAGAGGCTAGCATGTTATTCAGCCCCAGGACTGGAGTGCTGGCAGAACAGGCAAGTCTGTTGCTAACAGGGATATCTAATGAGGCTGACAGTAAGGTTTACTGTACAGCAGACATTCTGAAACAGCCAAGAAATAAAATACACATATTTGCTCTGGGAATACTGACAGCACCTTTTGCCATTATGAACCTTACTGAAGAGCTATGTCACTATGCAAAATGGCAAAAACACTTACCTTTTACATTTGCCATCTGTGCAAAATCATTTATTATAGCAAGCAACTTCTGTGTTAACCAACTCTAGTAGACACAGGTAAAAATTGTAGACTTAAGAAGGAACGGGTAAGTAAGAAAGAAAATAATCCAAAGTTTTTTTTTTTTTTTTTAGACAGTCTCACTCTGTTGCTCTGGGTAGAGTGGTATGGCATCACAGCTCATAGCAACCTTAAAATCTTGGGCTCAAGAGATCCTCTTGCCTCAGCCTCCCAAGTAGCTGGGACTATAGGCATGTACCACAACACCAGGCCAATTTTTCTATTTTTAGTTAGAGACAGGGTGTTGTTCTTGCTCAGGCTGGTCTTGAACTCCTGACCTCAGGCAATTCACCTGCCTTGGCTTTTCAGGGTGCTAGGATTATAGGCATGAGCCACCACATCTGGCCGAATCAAAGTTTAATTGGGAAGTTGTATACAAGATGTATCAGGCAAACTGGTTTCACTTGGATGTATTAGAAACATATTCTAAGCCTTTGAACATTCCTTATCACCTTTTTGGCATATCTCAAAGTAGTGCTGTGCTATAGTAGCAGCAGCAAAGGACTTAGAGATATGAAAAGGCTAGAGAAGAAAATCATTCACCATACATAAAAAATGCTTTATAGGCTGGGTGTAGACACTTGTAATGCCAGCTTTTGGGAAGCTGAGGAAGGAAGACTAGTAGAGACCAGGAGTTCAAGAGCAGCTTGTAGTGAGACTCTGTCTCAACAAATTAAAAAATTAACCAGGTTTGGTGGCATGTCTCTGTAGTCTCAGCTACTTGGAAGGCTGAAGAAAGAAGATAGTTTGAGGCCAGGAGTCTAAGGTTAGAGTGAGCTATAATGATGTCACTACACTCTAGCCTGGGAGACAGAGTGAGACCCTGTCACAAACAAACAAAAAACTGGTGAGGGGTGGTGGTTCATGTCTGTAATCCCAGCACTCTGGGAGGCTGAGGCAGGAGGACTGCTTGAGCTCAGGACTTTGAGACCAGCCTGAGAAAGAGTGGACCCCGTTTTAGCAAAAAAAAAAAAAAAAAATCCAGAAAAATTAGCTGGGTATTGTGGTGGGTACTTGTAGTCTTACCTACTCTGGATGTTGAGGCAAGAGGACAACTTGAGCCCAGAAGTTTAAGGTTGCTGTGAGTTACACACTCTAGCTTGGGCGACAAAGTAAGACTCTGTCTCAAAATTTTATTTTATATATATATATACATTTATATATTATGTATAATGTTCTATAAAGCACAAGAATAATAAAGATGATAATATCTACTACATGCCAGGGATTGTTAGGTGCTTTACATTTTATTTTTAATTCTTTTTTTTTTGTAGAGACAGAGTCTCACTTTATTGCCCTAGGTAGAGTGCCGTGGCGTCACACTGCTTACAGCAACCTCCAGCTCTTGGGCTCAAGCGATTCTCTTGCCTCAGCCTCCCGAGTAGCTGGGACTACAGGCGCCCGCCACAGCGTTTATTTTTAATTCTTACCACAATTCTGTAAACTAGGTTATCACCTCCATTTTACATATGAGGAAAACTGATTCTCAAATTCCCAAATATACATCAGGAATAAAAAGGGCAATCATAGACAGGGTTGCCATAAAATTCGTGTACAATTTAAAATAGTTGCTAGGCCCTGGCAATACAATAATAAATAAGACACGAAGTTTTGTCCTCCTGGAGATTACAGACTAGTAGGAGAGTAAGATAATAAAAATAAAAATCCTTTTATTTGTATATCTTGTTTACACTTCTCTAAAGAGAATGGTTGTCTATAAAAAGATCTGAACTTTCAAATTTTTCATTTTTAATTTTCAGGTGAATTTAAAACAAGTAAAACTTGCAGGAAATATATTACTGACATGTTCAGAAATGGATATTTGTCAGCCATTATGCTGTAAACAAGAAATAGTCTTTTTAAAATTTTATTTATTTATTTAAGTAGTTGTTGGTGATTTTTATTTTATTTTATTTTTTTGCTATTTTTGGCCGGGGCTGGGTTTGAACCTGCCACGTCCGGCATATGGGGCCGGCGCCCTACTCCTTTGAGTCACAGGTGCTGCCCAGGTTATTTTATTTTTTTTTTTTTGAGAGTCTCACTATGTTGCCCTTGGTAGAGTGCTGTAGCGTCACAACTCACAGCAACTCTTGGGCTTAAGCAATTCTCTTGCCTCAGCCTCCCAAGTAACTGGGACCACAGGTGCCTGCCACAATGCCCAGCTATATTCTTGTTGCAGTTGTTGTTGCTGTTTAGCTGGCCTGGGCAGGGCTTGAACCTGCCAGCCTCGGTGCATGTGGCTGGTGCCATAACCACTGTAGTATGGGTGCTGAGCCAAGAAATATTCTTTATACTCGTGAAAAAAATTATCATACCCAACACTAGGTCAATGAGGCTACTACTAAGTGATGACTAGAAAAAATGTAGAACAAATAAAATATGACTACTTACCAGATGGTGTAGCATCCAAACCTTCAGCATCTTCATCTTTACTGTTCCCTTCTGATTTTTCAGATTGTGTATCCAAAGATACCATCAAATTAGGGTTTGGAGCAAAGATGGCTGACGTAACAACTGCATTATGTGCTGAGGGAATAAAATTACTTCAGGATAACTGATAAATGTGACACTAAACATCAAGACAAACACAATAGTGTTATATGCCAACTATTCTTAAAAACTAACATAGAAGTAACTAAGAGCAATTTAAAACCCCAAAATAGGCTGGGCATAGTGGCTCATGCCTGTAAACTTAGCACCCTGGGAGGCCCAGGTGGGTGGACCACTTGAGCTCAGGAGTTCAAGACCAGCCTGAGCAGGTGTGAGACCCTCGTCTCTACTAAAAATAGAAAAATTAGCTGGGTATGTGGCACATGCCTGTAGTCTATAGTCCCAGCTACTTAGGAGGCTGAGGGAAGAAGATCTCTTGAGTGAAAGAGTTCGAGGTTGTTGTGAGCTATGATGATGTCATGCTACAGCACTCTAACCAGGGCAACAAATTGAGTCTCTATCTCAAAAATAAAACAAACCAAAACAAAATAAATATAACCCAAAAATATTTTCTGAAAAAATACCATATATAAGTTCTGAGATTCTGTGACTTCTAAAATTTTAGAAAAGGGTAAGTTCTTCCTTAGTATAGAAAAATTAAGCAAAACCAAATACAAAGCAACAGGGTGGTGCCTGTGGCTCAAAGGAGTAGGGCGCCAACTCCATATGCCGGAGGTGGTGGGTTCAGGCCCAGCCCTGGTCAAAAACTACAAAAACAAACAAACAAATACAAAGCAACAGCAGTGATAATTGCCAAATTGCTTCTCCAAAATAAAGCTTATACAAATTTACTTTTAGTATACCTCCACTTTAACTTGTCTTATGCGACATGCAAAAGTATACATTTACTTACCTTTAATACCTTCCCAGAAGTCATTGCGATCTCTCCTGACTGAAGTATACTTGCTTAGGTCATGGTAAGTACTCCAGATATAAACATATTTATCTTCTGAACCACTAACGAGGTAAGAAAAATCATGGCTAAAATTGGGAAAGGAAGAAAAAAATTGTGTGTGGTTTTATATTTTTTTAATGTTTCCTTCTATTGGTGCTTCTACCTTAAAACACTTAATATGTAAAACAATGATTGAGGGAGCTTGTTGAAAACATAGATTTATAATCGCATTCTAGAGGTTCTGAATGTGTAGGTCTGATGTAGGGGCCTTGCATTTGTATTTTCATCAAAACTCTAGGAATTATGATGCTAGTTAACCCACACAGGGAGGACTGATCATTTAAGGGATAAAAGGGAGAGAGGCAGAGTACTTTACCAAATGGATTGCTGAGTAATTCAAGAAGAAAGGAAGAACTGATAAGAAAAGGGCTGAAAAAAGAGAGCTAGAAAGAAGAAAAGGCAGGTAAACCCTATTTCAGGAGAATCTCCAGATCCCAAATTAAGAATTCAAATAATGATATGTAAGGTATAAATACAGGACACTGTGCTGTAGGGTGTTAAAATGCTTTCTTAGCTTCAATATACCTAAAAGGCTCAAGATAATGGGGATAGGGAAGATGGGCTATAAGCCCCTCTTAAAAGGGGGATTACATGAAAGTACAAAAGCAAAAATCCTGAAGCTGAAAGTCTTCTAATCCTGGCTCTGTAACAACTGCAACTTTTGGCCAATCAATTTTCTAAGTCTTGGTTTCTTCATCTGCAGAAAAGAGGCAATTCTAGCTCTAGATATCATACAGATGGACAAGATATAAGTATTACATGATGTTAAAGTGAGATGCCAGTTGTAAACATGTAAAAAAATGCGAAAACACCATATAAACATAAGGCATAGATCAATGGAAAAATAGGGATGGATAGGAAGGAAACATTCTCATCTCTTGTGGGAATTAGTCATTGCCAATTTACCTGAAACTTGCTTTGATCTGGCTGCTGCTATTGACGTAACCCTTATATTTCATGGACAGAGACAAATCTCTTAGATCGTATAGTCTGATTCTAGAGTCATTTGAGGTTACTAGTATCTAAAAATAGATCAAAGGAAAAGCAAAAGTTATCATCTTTTAATGCAAGCTAAGCTGCAATGAAAAAGGTGTTCCACAAATACAAAATAAATGTACCATGAACTTTCAAGAGTCTATATACAGTGTTGAGAAAGATGGTCTGAACACTACAGTACCTTGTTTTCTCCAGGTAAAGGCTCAATGCCAGTAATTTTTCTTCCAACCTTGTTGCGCCCTCTAGTAGATCGGACATGTATTTGTGTATGGTATTTCAAATGCTAAAAAGAAATCATACATTTAAAATATCAGAATTAGAAAAAACTCAACGATCACCTGATCCAATGCTCAGACATGGTATCATTTGCCCTAATTTACATATTAAGCAGTTAAAGACACAGGGGATAAACAACTTGTCCAAAACCACAAGTGTTTTACTAAGTATCCAATTATGTAATTTATATCAGATCATCACTTACCTCTGTATCATAGAAAATACATCTGCCATCATATGTCCCAATCACTGCATATTTGCCATTCTGACAGAAATTTGCAGCCGTGATTAATTTTGTCTGACCATCTACTTCATTCCACAAAGCTACTTTTTTATCAGGTATATTCCAAAGGCGGAGCTTTCCATCTAATGACCCACTTAGAAAATACCTGTCATCCTAAAAAAGGTGGCAAAAGAGAAAGCTTTCATTTTGCCACATCAAGAAAAAACTCCTTAACACATCAAAATAGTCTATTAGAAAGTAATGTTTTAAAATGTAGATCTTATTGTAAAAGTATTATTCATAAAGCATTATTTCATGCACTAAAAGCAGTAACAACAACTAGAAACCTTACTATTAACTTGGAGAAATAAAGTTCTCATTATTTTATCGTATCCTTAAACAGCTTTCCCTAAGGTATGGATGTTAACATTAATAAGATAATGTGTTTGAGCATGTACTCCATGAAAGAAGATTCTATGACGAAATTCTTGAAAATTAAACAGGATTCTCAGTTAACTTGCATTCTGAATCTCCAAAGAAGGGGTAATGTGTGTAGCATTTTCCAACTTATTTAACCATGAACTTTGGGGGGGGGCATTAGGAGAGTTAGGTAAGAATATCTAACAGGGCTAGTACCGCTTAAGAACATGCTTTGGGAAACATATCCTATATCATCCGTCCTCCCTGTATATGTAATGCTTGGATAAAAGAGTAACATCAACAAGTGCCCCACAAAACCAGTCATTTTTTTCAACTCTAACACCATGCCAGCAGAGAATCACTTCACTATTAAAATCTTTTTTTTTTTTTTTTTTTTTTTGAGACAGAGCCTCAAGCTGTCACCCTGGATAGAGTGCCGTGGCATCACAGCTCACAGCAACCTCCAATTCCTGGGCTCAAGCAAGTCTCTTGCCTCTGCCTCCCAAGTAGCTGGGATTACAGGTGCCTGCCACAACACCTGGCCATTTTTTGGTTGCAGCCGTCATTGTTGTTTGGTGGGCCCCGGCTGGATTCGAACCCGCCAGCTCAGGTGTACGTGGTTGGCGCCTTAGCCGGTTGAGCCACAGGCGCCGAGTCACTATTAAAATCTTAATCTTAAAACCAGGAGTTCTTAACTTTGGGCAATTTGACCATATAGGGGACATCTAGCAATGTCTGGAGACATTTTAGTTGTCACAATGCGGGGTAGTGGTGGTGGTGGGTAGTGTGGGATGTTACTGGTATGTAGGTGATAGAGGCCAGAGATGCTGCTAAACATCCTATAATGCACTGGACAGCCTTCTCTCCTCCTATAACAAAGAATGTCTATAGTGTCAGAGTTGAGAAACCCTGCTGTAAATCAAACTAGTCTTACCACTAAGCTGGTCTAATATTTGCTAACATAAGAATTAAAGATTAAGTAAAAGGGATAGCAAAACAAGAAAACAAATTCTCTTCTCTGCTCAAGGTTATTATGGTTACCCACCTCTGAAAACTTTTAAGGACAATCTAGAAATGATGAATATTTTATGGCTATAGGATAGTAAGCTTTACTCAATGTCTATCAGTAGGAGAGGTGAACAAGTAAAAATACTTAAGTCTTCTAATTTGGACTTTTATTTACATACATACATATATGTATATCTTCTTCTGCTATTTCTTTTATAGCTCTGCTACCTTCCTTCCAGTTGACGTTCTAGTAAGAGTCATAGTTCCTAGAAAAAAAATGTCAACACTACCCAATTCTTTCCCAACACCTCTAAAAACTCTCCAAATCAGTATTGTTTACAGAAACAGGGCTTTCGTAGAAGGTATTTACAAAATAAAAAAGGAGAAGAAATAGGGCTTCACAGTTTCCACAATGAAACCAAATGAAAATACCATACAAAATTATTGACTAGATAGAAACCTTAACAAGTAATAAAATACTACATAACTGTCAAAATCTATTATCTCTTTCTAGTCTACTACTTTATAGCTAAAATAGTGGTGGGAGAGAAAAATTTGTTCACAGTTACTGATGGGGTAAATCTATCCTTTTGTTGCATCTTTGGGTGACAGGATACGGGTGTTATTCAGAAAGAATCTAATGACCTGTTCAAAACTGAAAGTGTACAAACACATATTAAATATTTTTAACTATCAAAAGTTCTTAACTAAGTCTTTACAGGATTCAGAATTATTACCGCCTGTGTTTTAAGCCTGCTCAGGAAAGGAATTTATTCTTAGAAAAAAAGTCAGTCTTCCTTCTTAATGTGGGAAAAAAAGAGGAAGAAGCACAAATATGATTGAAATTCACATTAACAAGACAATGGGGGCAGTGCCTGTGCCTCAGTGAGTAGGGTGCTAGCCCCATATACCGAGGGTGACAGGTTCAAACCCAGCCCCGGCCAAACTGCAACAACAAAAATAGCCGGGCGTTGTGGTAGGCACCTGTAGTCCCAGCTACTTGGGAGGCTTAGGCAAGAGAATCGCCTAAACCGAAGAGCTGGGGGTTGCTGTGAGCTTTGATGCCATGGCATTATACCCTGGGCAAAAAAGTGAGACTCTGTCTCTTAAAAAAAAAAAAAAAAAAAAAAAAGACAATGGGTGTTAAATGTCCAGAGATGAGGACACCATTGGAAATGTAATCATATACCAATATATGGTGGGGGAGGGAAAGTTAGCATAGAGTCGGGTCAAGTTCTCTACTTATTTTAATCTAGCTACTGGAGTCAGCACCAAAATGTGATTCCCTTGAACTTATAGTTGCAGAAGTTAAAACTAATTTAGCCTTAAGCATTTGGTGGTTCTCTATCCTTTAAGAATATACAATAGGTCTATAATTCCATGATAGTAGACTTTTCTCCTTTGGCTGAGATCATATGAAATTCTTTCTTTCCAGCAGAAAGATATTAAGGGAATTTTCTACATTGAAAATGAATAAAGAAGGGACATCAATATCAACAATAAGAATTCAGTATAGCTTATAATGAATTTTGGTCTTTGCCAAAATTTTTCAATATTTTCCTGTCTCTTCCCTCCCCAATCTTCTCATGACTATTCCTGCCCATGTACTTCCTTTTCTCATTTACCTATCTGCTGTCTCTTCTTCCTCTGTCTCCAAAATCTTTCATCTTTAATGGCATACTTTATTTCATTATTTATACCTTACATATCTTATTAAATATTTGGGATGACATTTTCCTGTTATATTTAGAATATAACATTCCCCATATTTCCAATGCAGATTAGCAGAATATTTCTTTTCCCACTTTTAAAGTAAAATGAAACATAAAATTAAACTGCTCTTAACTATGATCTGTTAATAATTTTTTTCTCTATAGTCCAACTGCTCTCCAGAGAAACCTGCTTCCCTCACCTTCCTCAGAATATAACAACAACAAAAAAATGTATAAACAGTTACTTACTCTTGGATGGAAAGCTATGGCAGTGACAAAATCAATATGTTGAAAACAGCAAAGGCATTCTCTTCTGGAAATGTGCCATAACCTGACTGTTTTATCCATCGAAGAAGAAAGAAGAAAGTAGTTCTATGGAGTAAATGACATTAATCATTGTATCACTATATGAAAAAACTATTTATACAATAAAAGTGAACTTTTTGACTTTATGTACCCCAACAGTTGTTATATGCAATATCAGAAAGAACAAAAATTATCCAATTCACTTGGAAGATCCCATTTTTTCCCAATTAAATACTATATATCATTAATTCTAAGACTTTTTCACACTACCTCTTTTGAAATTTGGATGAATTTTATACTCTATGTCAAAAGGAATCTGTCAGGCACCGGCAGAAGACTAAGGTATGCCTTAGTTGTTATTGCCTGTACCCACTGCAACTTAGGGAGGGGTATAAGGCATGTATTCATAATATTTTCAGTTGAGTTCAGTTATTTTTACATTGATAACAATGGTGAATTTTAACTTACATGGCTCTCTAATTGTCCTTTAAAATGTCTTCAAAGGTCAGGCACGGTGGCTCCTAGACCTCTGGGAGGCCGAGGCAGGTGGACTGCCTGAGCTCAGGAGTTCAAGACCAGCCTGAGTAAGAGTGAGACCCCATCTCTACTAAAAAGAGAAAAACTAGGCAGGCATTGTGGCAGTTGCCTGTAGTCCCAGCTACTCGGGAGGCTGAGGCAACAGGATCACTTGAGCCAAGGAGTTTGAGGTTGTTGTGAGGTATGATTCCAGGGCCCTCTACTAGAATAACAAAGTGAGACTCTGTCTCAAAAAAAAAAAAAGTTATTGTGCACTTGTCATGCCCGAGGTGAAAAAATTAGAGAATAGAAATCGTCAAATCTGCTGGATATGGTGGCTCATGCCTGTAATCCTAGCACTCTGGGATGCTGAGGTGGATGAATCTGATTGCCTGAGCTCAGGAGTTCAAGACCAGCTTGAGCTAGGGTGAGACTCCATCTCTACTAAAAATAGAAAAATAAGCTATCACCACTAAAAATGGTGATGCATGCCTGTATTCCCAGCTATTTGGGAGGCTGAGGCAGGAGGATGGCTTGAGTTTTTTTTTTTTTTGAGACAGAGCCTCAAGCTGTCACCCTGGGTAGAGTGCTGTGGCATCACAGCTTACAGCAACCTCCAATTCCTGGGCTCAAGTGAGTCTCCTGCCTCTACCTCCCAAGTAGCTGGGACTACAGGCACCCACCACAATGCCCGGCCATTTTTTTGGTTGCAGTCATCATTGTTGTTTGGTGGGCCGGGCTGGATTCAAACCCACCAGCTCAGGTGTACGTGGCTGGCACCTCAGCCCGTTGAGCCATAGGAGCCGAGCCAGGAGTTTGAGTTTTTATGAACTATGACGCCATGGCATTCTACCCGAGGGCAACAGAGTGAGACTCTGTGTCCATAAAAAAAAAAAAAAGAAAGAAATT